>OZ010747.1:103523944-103831502 GCA_963932245.1 Tachinus rufipes | reverse complement strand
AGCGCACTGTTAATTATTTATCTATATTAACTTAATCCTAACCTAACCTAACCTAACCTAACCTAACCTAACCTACCTACTAACCTAACCTAACCTAACCTAACCTAACCTAACCTAACCTAACCTAACCTAACCTAACCTAACCTAACCTAACCTAACCTAACCTAACCTAACCTAACCTAACCTAACCTAACCTAACCTAACCTAACCTAACCTAACCTAACCTAACCTAACCTAACCTAACCTAACCTAACCTAACCTAACCTAACCTAACCTAACCTAACCTAACCTAACCTAACCTAACCTAACCTAACCTAACCTAACCTAACCTAACCTAACCTAACCTAACCTAACCTAACCTAACCTAACCTAACCTAACCTAACCTAACCTAACCTAACCTAACCTAACCTAACCTAACCTAACCTAACCTAACCTAACCTAACCTAACCTAACCTAACCTAACCTAACCTAACCTAACCTAACCTAACCTAACCTAACCTAACCTAACCTAACCTAACCTAACCTAACCTAACCTAACCTAACCTAACCTAACCTAACCTAACCTAACCTAACCTAACCTAACCTAACCTAACCTAACCTAACCTAACCTAACCTAACCTAACCTAACCTAACCTAACCTAACCTAACCTAACCTAACCTAACCTAACCTAACCTAACCTAACCTAACCTAACCTAACCTAACCTAACCTAACCTAACCTAACCTAACCTAACCTAACCTAACCTAACCTAACCTAACCTAACCTAACCTAACCTAACCTAACCTAACCTAACCTAACCTAACCTAACCTAACCTAACCTAACCTAACCTAACCTAACCTAACCTAACCTAACCTAACCTAACCTAACCTAACCTAACCTAACCTAACCTAACCTAACCTAACCTAACCTAACCTAACCTAACCTAACCTAACCTAACCTAACCTAACCTAACCTAACCTAACCTAACCTAACCTAACCTAACCTAACCTAACCTAACCTAACCTAACCTAACCTAACCTAACCTAACCTAACCTAACCTAACCTAACCTAACCTAACCTAACCTAACCTAACCTAACCTAACCTAACCTAACCTAACCTAACCTAACCTAACCTAACCTAACCTAACCTAACCTAACCTAACCTAACCTAACCTAACCTAACCTAACCTAACCTAACCTAACCTAACCTAACCTAACCTAACCTAACCTAACCTAACCTAACCTAACCTAACCTAACCTAACCTAACCTAACCTAACCTAACCTAACCTAACCTAACCTAACCTAACCTAACCTAACCTAACCTAACCTAACCTAACCTAACCTAACCTAACCTAACCTAACCTAACCTAACCTAACCTAACCTAACCTAACCTAACCTAACCTAACCTAACCTAACCTAACCTAACCTAACCTAACCTAACCTAACCTAACCTAACCTAACCTAACCTAACCTAACCTAACCTAACCTAACCTAACCTAACCTAACCTAACCTAACCTAACCTAACCTAACCTAACCTAACCTAACCTAACCTAACCTAACCTAACCTAACCTAACCTAACCTAACCTAACCTAACCTAACCTAACCTAACCTAACCTAACCTAACCTAACCTAACCTAACCTAACCTAACCTAACCTAACCTAACCTAACCTAACCTAACCTAACCTAACCTAACCTAACCTAACCTAACCTAACCTAACCTAACCTAACCTAACCTAACCTAACCTAACCTAACCTAACCTAACCTAACCTAACCTAACCTAACCTAACCTAACCTAACCTAACCTAACCTAACCTAACCTAACCTAACCTAACCTAACCTAACCTAACCTAACCTAACCTAACCTAACCTAACCTAACCTAACCTAACCTAACCTAACCTAACCTAACCTAACCTAACCTAACCTAACCTAACCTAACCTAACCTAACCTAACCTAACCTAACCTAACCTAACCTAACCTAACCTAACCTAACCTAACCTAACCTAACCTAACCTAACCTAACCTAACCTAACCTAACCTAACCTAACCTAACCTAACCTTTTTTTTTTGGTGAGGGAAACGCTACTGCTCCCTGGGCGCTTGGTTCAACGCGCCCAGGAGTGTGGGACTTTCACCCACTAAAAAACCTCAATTCTTCTCAACGAGTAAGCGGAATACCCCGATAAGGGTTTGCGTCACCTACCCGTCTGGTCTCAATTAATTTAATTTGCCTGTTGTGCGGCTTTCTGCCTGGCCAGTTCTTCTCGTTCCTTTGTGCTCATTGTGTCTCTCACAAATGAGTGTACCTGCTTCCAGTTGTGCTTGTTTTCAAGTAGGACGTTCATTAGGCTGTCGATCGTCAGTGCCTTTCCTACAGCTACCTCTGCTTTATGTCTTCCGACGTGCCATCGCGTGCAATGGAGGATGGTGTGCTCCGGGGAATCGGTTTCGCCGCAGTAGTGACAATCGTCGCTCTGGGTCTTTCCAATCTTCTTGGTGTAGGTGCCAAAGCTCCCGTGGCCTGTCAGGAATTGTGTCAGGAAGTAGTCGGTGTTTCTGTGCTGGCATCTCACCCATCTTTCTATTGAGGGGATCAGCTTCTTTGTCCATTGTGCCGTGTCGTGGGTGTTGTCCCATCTACGCTGCCACTGCTCTACGATGTTATACGTGGCTTCGCGCCCTTCCTTTCTGGCTTGGTGCTTCTCTGCCAGCTCCTCCACTTTCAGGTCGATCGGCGGGATCGCTGCAATGACGCAGGCACCCTTGCCACTTGTCGTTCGATAAGCGCTGATGACTCTCAGTACGACTTTTCTTTGTGTGGCTAAAAGCGCTGTCAGGTGCCTGTTTACGCCGAGAGCCCGCTTCCAAACCGGCGCCGCGTAGGTCAGTATGGGTCAAAGAACTCGAAGCACAGCTCAAAACCGCCAGAAAAGAGTACCAAACAGCTATCCGCAGGAGCAAGATAGAAAAATGGAGAAACCTGGTCGACGACCTTGAGAGCGATGCTTTTGGACAGGGCTACCAGATACTGGTGAAAAGGCTGGCTATAAAGCCGAACCATATAACTCTAGAGGACAGCAGGAGGAAGGAGATTATTGAGGAGCTATTCCCGGATGTTATTGAGCAAGCAGCTCCGCTGACAACCGAAGACGCAGAAGACCCGACTCCTTTTACCGCCGACGAACTGAATGAGGCTATTAGAAAACTGAAGCCTAAAAAAGCCTCGGGACCCGACGGAATCCACTGCCAAATCATCAAGCTCGCGCACGAAGTCATTCCAGACGTGCTGCTGGAAGCGTACAACAAGCACCTGGACGAAAGAATCTTTCCAAAACCTTGGAAAAAAGCAAAGATAGCGCTGATCCCTAAAGGAGAAGACAAATTTAGGGCTATCAGTCTGCTAAGCGTACCCGGCAAGTTGTACGAACACCTGATAAAGAAGAGGCTTGAGGAGGAACTGGATGAAAAAGAAGCCATATCCAGCACCCAATACGGTTTCAGAAAGGGCCGCTCAACAGTCGACGCCATCATGAAAGCAAGAGAGCTTTGCGAGGACAGCACAAGCGCGTGGACCGCAATCATCTTGCTGGACGTAAGAAACGCTTTCAACACCGCCAGCTGGGAGCAAATTAAAAGAAGGCTGACAGAAATAGGAACGAGCCGGTATCTCCTAGACCTTATAGCAAGCTACCTGGGGGAACGAACCATCCTAATCGCCCCCGGGAAGGAGAAGAACCTAACCCAGGGGGTTCCGCAGGGCTCCGTCCTAGGACCTACTCTGTGGAACGTCGTCTACGACCCCGTGCTGAGTCTACAACTCCCAAGAGAATGCAGAACGGTCGCCTACGCAGACGACCTAGCGGTGGTGATCAGAGCGAACAGCATGCAGGAGATGCAGAAGGCTGCGAACAAAGCCCTAAAGGCGGTAGACAAATGGATGACGGGAATCGGCCTGGAACTGGCTCCCGAGAAAACCGAGGCACTGGTCGTGAAAGGAACGAGGAAGAAGTCCGAAGTCGCCTTCGTCTTAAGAGGAGAAACCATCACCCCGAAAAAATCAGTCAAGTACTTGGGAGTATGGTTGGACTCGAACTGGATCTTTGGCCCGCACGTCCAAAACACCATCGGCAAAGCAGAGAAGACCATGACTGCTCTAATGAAGATAATGCCAAACGTAAGCTGGCAAAGCGCCAAAAGAAGGGCGATTTACCACTCCGTGATCCAACCTAACCTAACCTAACCTAACCTAACCTAACCTAACCTAACCTAACCTAACCTAACCTAACCAAAGTTCAAAGTTCAATGCTCAAACCTAACCAAAGCTCAAAGCTCAAAGCTCAAAGCTCAAACCTAGCCCAACCAAAGCTCAAAGCTCAAACCTAACCAAAGTTCAAAGCTCAAACCTAACCAAAGCTCAAAGCTCAAAGCTCAAACCTAACCCGACCAAAGCTCAAAGCTCAAACCTAACCAAAGTTTAAAACTTAAACCTAACTAAAGCTCAAAGCTCAAAGCTCAAACCTAACCCAACCAAAGTTCAAACCTAACTAAAGCTCAAAGCTCAAACCTAACCCAACCAAAGCTCAAACCTAACCAAAGTTCAAAGCTCAAACCTAACCAAAGCTCAAAGCTCAAACCTAACCAAAGCTCAAAACTCAAACTTGGCCAAAGCTCAAAGTTAAAACCTAACCTAGTAACCAAGGTTCAAAGCTCAAACTTAACCAAAGCTCAAAGCTCAAAGCTCAAACTTAACCAAAGCCCAAACCTTAAACTTAACCAAAGCCCAAACCTTAAAAAAAAAAAAAAATTTTTTTTTTTTTTTTTTTTTTTTTTTTTTTTTTTAATGGTATTTATTGGGTTTTTAATGGTTTTTTTAAGGTTAGGTTAGGGTAGGTTTAAGGTTCTTAAGGTTTTAATGGTTTTAATGTTAGGTTAGGTTAGGCTAAAGGTTTTTAATAGTTTTTATTAAGGTTTTAATGGTTTTTTAAGGTTAGGTTAGAGAAGGTTTAAAATTTTTAAGGTTAGGTTAAAGGTTTTTATTGGTTTTTATTAGTTTTTAATTGTATTTTAAGATTAGGTTAGGGTAGGTTTAAGGTTTTTAAGGTTTTAATGGTTTCAAGGTTAGGTTAGGTTAGGATAAAGGTTTCTAATGGTTTTTAATGGGTATTTAATGGTTTTTTTTAAGGTTAGGTTACGTAGGTTTAAGGTTTTTAAGGTTAGGTTACGTTAGGTTAAAGGTTTTTAATGGATAGGTTAGGTTAGGTTAAAGGTTTTTAATGGTATTTATTGGGTTTTTGATGGTATTTTAAAGTTAGGTTAGGGTAGGTTTAAGTTTTTAATGGTTTTAAGGTTAGGTTAAGTTAGGTTAAAGGTTTTTATTAGTTTTTATTGAGTTTTTAAAGGTTTTTTAAAGTTAGGTTAGGGTAGGTTAGGGTAGGTTTTAATGTTTTTAAGGTTTTAGTAGTTTTAAGGTTAGGTTAGGTTAAGTTAATGGGTTTTAATGGTTTTTATTATGGCGTCCAAGATAGTGTCCAAGATGGCGTCCAAGAATGTGGAAAACAAAATGGCGGCAAAGGTGGCGTCCAAGATGGCGTCCAAAATGGCGGAAAACATAAAAGCGTACATGATGTCAGCCAAGATGGCGGAAAACAAAATGGCGGCCAAGAATGTAGGAAACAAAATGGCGGCTAAGATGGTAGAAAACAAAATGGCGTCTAAAATGGCGGACAACAAAATGGAAGCCAAGATGGCGGCCAAGATGGTGGAAAACAAAATAACGGCCAAGATGGCGGCCAAGATGATGGAAAACAAAATGGCGGCCAAGAAGATGAAAAACAAAATGGCGTCCAAGATGGCGGCCAAGATGGCGTCCAAGATGGCGTCCAAGATGGCGTCCAAAATGGCGTCCAAGATAGCGAAAAACAAAATGGCGGCCAAGATGGCGTCCAAGATGGTGTCCAAGATCGCGTCCAAAATGGTGGAAAACAAAATGGCGGCCAATAAGGCGTCCAAGATAGCAAAAAACAAAATGGCGGCCAAGATGGCGTAAAACAAAATAGCGGCTAAGATGGTGGAAAACAATATGACGACCAAAATGGTGTCAAAGATAGCGAAAAACAAAATGGCGGCCAAAAAGGTGGAAAACAAAATGGCGGCCAAGATGGCGGAAAACAAAATGGCGGCCAAGATGGCAATAAACAAAATTTCAACCAAGATGGCGTCCAAGATGGCGTCCAAGATAGCAAAAAACAAATAGGCGGCCAAGATGGCGGCCAAGATGGCGTCCAAGATGGCGTCCAAGATAGCGAAAAACAAAATGGCGGCCAAGAAGTTGGAAAACAAAAAGGCGGCCAAGATGGCAAAAATAAAAATGGCGTTCAACAAGATAACGTCCAAGATAGCGTCCAAGACTTAACCTAACCTAACCTAACCTAACAAAATACCGGCCAATATGGTGGAAAACAAAATGGCGGCCAAAATAGCGTCTAAGATAGCGTCCAAGATAGTGGAAAACAAAATAGCGGCCAAGATGGCGTCCAAATTGGCGGACAACAAAATAACGGCTAAGATGGTAAAAAACAAAATGGCGGCCAGGATGACGTCCAAGAAGGTGTCCAAGATGGCGTCCAAGATAATGGAAAACAAAATGGCGGCCAAAATAGCGGCCAAAGTAGCGTCCAAGATGGCGTCTAATATGGCGGACAACAAAATGGCGGCCAAGATAGCGTCCAAGATGGCGTCCAAGATAATAGAAAACAAAATGATAGCTAAAATGGCGGCCAAAGTGGCGTCTAAGACGGCGTCCAAAATAGCAAACAACAAAATGGAGGCCAAGATGGCGGACAAGATGTTGGAAAACAAAATGGCGGCCAAATCGGCGTCTAAGATGGTGTCCAAGATGGCAAAAAACAAAATTGCAAAAAATGTAGCTAATTTTTTGGCGGATTTTTCGTCTGTATTGACTTTTGGTCCACGACCAATAGCAAGCGAGCTATTTGAGGAGGCGCGGAAAAACGTGAATAGCAACGTTGCCTTACAAGATGGCCGCTCGACCCAAATGCAAAAAATGTAGCTAATTTTTTGGCGGATTTTTCGTCTGTATTGACTTTTGGTCCACGACCAATAGCAAGCAAGCTATTCGAGGAGGCGCGGAAAAACGCGAATGGCAACGTTGCCTTACAAGATGGCCGCTCGACCCAAACGCAAAAAATGTAGCTAATTTTTTGGCGGATTTTTTGTCTGTATTGACTTTTGGTCCACGACCAATAGCAAGCGAGCTATTCGAGGAGGCGCGGAAAAACGCGAATGGCAACGTTGCCTTACAAGATGGCCGCTCGACCCAAACGCAAAAAATGTAGCTAATTTTTTGGCGGATTTTTTGTCTGAATTGACTTTTGGTCCGCGACCAATAGCAAGCGAGCTATTTGAGGAGGCTCGGAAAAACGCGAATGGCAACGTTGCCTTACAAGATGGCCGCTCGACCCAAATGCAAAAAATGTAGCTAATTTTTTGGCGGATTTTTCGTCTGTATTGAATTTTGGTCCACGACCAATAGCAAGCGAGCTATTCGAGGATGCGCGGAAAAACGCGAATGGCAACGTTGCCTTACAAGATGGCCGCTCGACCCAAATGCAAAAAATGTAGCTAATTTTTTGGCGGATTTTTCGTCTGTATTGACTTTTGGTCCACGACCAATAGCAAGCGAGCTATTCGAGGAGGCGCGGAAAAACGCGAATGGCAACGTTGCCTTACAAGATGGCCGCTCGACCCAAACGCAAAAAATGTAGCTAATTTTTTGGCGGATTTTTCGTCTGTATTGACTTTTGGTCCACGACCAATAGCAAGCGAGCTATTCGAGGAGGCGCGGAAAAACGCGAATGGCAACGTTGCCTTACAAGATGGCCGCTCGACCCAAATGCAAAAAATGTAGCTAATTTTTTGGCGGATTTTTCGTCTGTATTGACTTTTAGTCCACGACCAATAGCAAGCGAGCTATTCGAGGAGGCGCGGAAAAACGCGAATGGCAACGTTGCCTTACAAGATGGCCGCTCGACCCAAATGCAAAAAATGTAGCTAATTTTATGGCGGATTTTTCGTCTGTATTGACTTTTGGTCCACGACCAATAGCAAGCGAGCTATTCGAGGAGGCGCGGAAAAACGCGAATGGCAACGTTGCCTTACAAGTTGGCCGCACGACCCAAATGCAAAAAATGTAGCTAATTTTTCGGCGGATTTTTCGTCTGTATTGACTTTTGGTCCACGACCAATAGCAAGCGAGCTATTCGAGGAGACGCGGAATAACGCGAATGGCAACGTTGCCTTACAAGATGGCCGCTCGACCCAAATGCAAAAAATGTAGCTAATTTTTTGGCGAATTTTTCGTCTGTATTGACTTTTGGTCCACGACCAATAGCAAGCGAGCTATTCGAGGAGGCGCGGAAAAACGCGAATGGCAACGTTGCCTTACAAGATGGCCGCTCGACCCACATGCAAAAAATGTAGCTAATTTTTTGGCGGATTTTTCGTCTGTATTGACTTTTGGTCCACAACCAATAGCAAGCGAGCTATTCGAGGAGGCGCGGAAAAACGCGAATGGCAACGTTGCCTTACAAGTTGGCCGCACGACCCAAATGCAAAAAATGTAGCTAATTTTTTGGCGGATTTTTCGTCTGTATTGACTTTTGGTCCACGACCAATAGCAAGCGAGCTATTCGAGGAGGCGCGGAAAAACGCGAATGGCAACGTTGCCTTACAAGATGGCCGCTCGACCCAAATGCAAAAAATGTAGCTAATTTTTTGGCGGATTTTTCGTCTGTATTGAATTTTGGTCCACGACCAATAGCAAGCGAGCTATTCGAGGAGGCGCGGAAAAACGCGAATGGCAACGTTGCCTTACAAGATGGCCGCTCGACCCAAATGCAAGAAATGTAGCTAATTTTTTGGCGGATTTTTCGTCTGTATTGACTTTTGGTCCACGACCAATAGCAAGCGAGCTATTCGAGGAGGCGCGGAAAAACGCGAATGGCAACGTTGCCTTACAAGATGGCCGCTCGACCCAAATGCAAAAAATGTAGCTAATTTTATGGCGGATTTTTCGTCTGTATTGACTTTTGGTCCACGACCAATAGCAAGCGAGCTATTCGAAGAGGCGCGGAAAAACGCGAATGGCAACGTTGCCTTACAAGATGGCCGCTCGACCCAAATGCAAAAAATGTAGCTAATTTTTTGGCGGATTTTTCGTCTGTGTTGACTTTTGGTCCACTACCAATAGCAAGCGAGCTATTCGAGGAGGCGCGGAAAAACGCGAATGGCAACGTTGCCTTACAAGATGGCCGCTCGACCCAAATGCAAAAAATGTAGCTAATTTTTTGGCAGATTTTTCGTCTGTATTGACTTTTGGTCCACCACCAATAGCAAGCGAGCTATTCGAGGAGGCGCGGAAAAACGCGAATGGCAACGTTGCCTTACAAGATGGCCGCTCGACCCAAATGCAAAAAATGTAGCTAATTTTTTGGCGGATTTTTTGTCTGTATTGACTTTTAGTCCACGACCAATAGCAAGCGAGCTATTCGAGGAGGCGCGGAAAAACAAGAATGGCAACGTTGCCTTACAAGATGGCCGCTCGACCCAAATGCAAAAAATGTAGCTAATTTTTTGGCGAATTTTTCGTCTGTATTGACTTTTGGTCCACGACCAATAGCAAGCGAGCTATTCGAAGAGGCGCGGAAAAACGCGAATGGCAACGTTGCCTTACAAGATGGCCGCTCGACCCAAATGCAAAAAATGTAGCTAATTTTTTGGCGGATTTTTCGTCTGTATTGACTTTTGGTTCACAACCAATAGCAAGCGAGCTATTCGAGGAGGCGCGGAAAAACGCGAATGGCAACGTTGCCTTACAAGATGGCCGCTCGACCCAAAGCAAAAAATGTAGCTAATTTTTTGGCGGATTTTTCGTCTGTATTGACTTTTGGTCCACGACCAATAGCAAGCGAGCTATTCGAAGAGGCGCGAAAAAACGCGAATGGCAACGTTGCCTTACAAGATGGCCGCTCGACCCAAATGCAAAAAATGTAGCTAATTTTTTGGTGGATTTTTCGCCTGTATTGACTTTTGGTCCACGACCAATAGCAAGCGAGCTATTCGAGGAGGCGCGGAAAAACGCGAATGGCAACGTTGCCTTACAAGATGGCCGCTCGACCCAAATGCAAAAAATGTAGCTAATTTTTTGGCGGATTTTTCGTCTGTATTGCCTTTTGGTCCACGACCAATAGCAAGCGAGCTATTCGAGGAGGCGCGGAAAAACGCGAATGGCAACGTTGCCTTACAAGATGGCCGCTTGACCCAAACGCAAAAAATGTAGCTAATTTTTTGGCGGATTTTTCGTCTGTATTGACTTTTGGTCCACGACCAATAGCAAGCGAGCTATTCGAGGAGGCGCGGAAAAACGCAAATGGCAACGTTGCCTTACAAGATGGCCGCTCGACCCAAATGCAAAAAATGTAGCTAATTTTTTGGCGGATTTTTCGTCTTTATTGACTTTTGGTCCACGACCAATAGTAAGCGAGCTATTCGAGGAGGCGCGGAAAAACGCGAATGGCAACGTTGCCTTACAAGATGGCCGCTCGACCCAAATGCAAAAAATGTAGCTAATTTTTTGGCGGATTTTTCGTCTGTATTGACTTTTGGTCCACGACCAATAGCAAGCGAGCTATTCGAGGAGGCGCAAAAAAACGCGAATGGCAACGTTGCCTTACAAGATGGCCGCTCGACCCAAATGCAAAAAATGTAGCTAATTTTTTGGCGGATTTTTTGTCTGTTATGACTTTTGGTCCACGACCAATAGCAAGCGAGCTATTCGAGGAGGCGCGAAAAAACGCGAATGGCAACGTTGCCTTACAAGATGGCCGCTCGACCCAAATGCAAAAAATGTAGCTAATTTTTTGGCGGATTTTTCGTCTGTATTGACTTTTGGTCCACGACCAATAGCAAGCGAGCTATTCGAGGAGGCGCGGAAAAACGCGAATGGCAACGTTGCCTTACAAGAAGGCCGCTCGACCCAAATGCAAAAAATGTAGCTAATTTTTTGGCGGATTTTTCGTCTGTATTGACTTTTAGTCCACGACCAATAGCAAGCGAGCTATTCGAGGAGGCGCGGAAAAACGCGAATGGCAACGTTGCCTTACAAGATGGCCGCTCGACCCAAATGCAAAAAATGTAGCTAACTTTTTGGCGGATTTTTCGTCTGTATTGACTTTTGGTCCACGACCAATAGCAAGCGAGCTATTCGAAGAGGCGCGGAAAAACGCGAATGGCAACGTTGCCTTACAAGATGGCCGCTCGACCCAAATACAAAAAATGTAGCTAATTTTTTGGCGGATTTTTCGTCTGTATTGACTTTTGGTCCACGACCAATAGCAAGCGAGCTATTCGAGGAGGCGCGGAAAAACGCGAATGGCAACGTTGCCTTACAAGATGGCCGCTCGACCCAAATGCAAAAAATGTAGCTAATTTTTTGGCAGATTTTTCGTCTGTATTGACTTTTGGTCCACGACCAATAGCAAGTGAGCTATTCGAGGAGGCGCGGAAAAACGCGAATGGCAACGTTGCCTTACAAGATGGCCGCTCGACCCAAATGCAAAAAATGTAGCTAATTTTATGGCGGATTTTTCGTCTGTATTGACTTTTGGTCCACGACCAATAACAAGCGAGCTATTCGAGGAAGCGCGGAAATACTCGAATGGCAACGTTGCCTTACAAGATGGCCGCTCGACCCAAATGCAAAAAATGTAGCTAATTTTTTGGCGGATTTTTAGTCTGTATTGACTTTTGGTCCACAACCAATAGCAAGCGAGCTATTCGAGGAGGCGCGGAAAAACGCGAATGGCAACGTTGAATTACAAGATGGCCGCTCGACCCAAATGCAAAAAATGTAGCTAATTTTTTGGCGGATTTTTCGTCTGTATTGACTTTTGGTCCACGACCAATAGCAAGCGAGCTATTCGAGGAGGCGCGGAAAAACGCGAATGGCAACGTTGCCTTACAAGATGGCCGCTCGACCCAAATGCAAAAAATGTAGCTAATTTTTTGGCGGATTTTTCGTCTGTATTGATTTTTGGTCCACGACCAATAGCAAGCGAGCTATTCAAGGAGGCGCGAAAAAACGCGAATGGCAACGTTGCCTTACAAGATGGCCGCTCGACCCAAATGCAAAAAATGTAGCTAATTTTTTGGCGGATTTTTCGTCTGTATTGACTTTTGGTCCACGACCAATAGCAAGCGAGCTATTCGAGGAGGCGCGGAAAAACGCGAATGGCAACGTTGCCTTACAAGATGGCCGCTCGACCCAAATGCAAAAAATGTAGCTAATTTTATGGCGGATTTTTCGTCTGTATTGACTTTTGGTCCACGACCAATAGCAAGCGAGCTATTCGAGGAGGCGCGGAAAAACGCGAATGGCAACGTTGCCTTACAAGATGGCCGCTCGACCCAAATGCAAAAAATGTAGCTAATTTTTTGGCGGATTTTTCGTCTGTATTGACTTTTGGTCCACGACCAATAGCAAGCGAGCTATTTTAGGAGGCGCGGAAAAACGCGAATGGCAACGTTGCCTTACAAGATGGCCGCTCGACCCAAATGCAAAAAATGTAGCTAATTTTTTGGCGGATTTTTCGTCTGTATTGATTTTTGGTCCACGACCAATAGCAAGCGAGCTATTCGAGGAGGCGCGGAAAAACGCGAATGGCAACGTTGCCTTACAAGATGGCCGCTCGACCCAAATGCAAAAAATGTAGCTAATTTTTTGGCGGATTTTTCGTCTGTATTGACTTTTGGTCCACGACCAATAGCAAGCGAGCTATTCGAGGAGGCGCGGAAAAACGCGAATGGCAACGTTGCCTTACAAGATGGCCGCTCGACCCAAATGCAAAAAATGTAGCTAATTTTTTGGCGGATTTTTCGTCTGTATTGACTTTTGGTCCACGACCAATAGCAAGCAAGCTATTCGAGGAGGCGCGGAAAAACGCGAATGGCAACGTTGCCTTACAAGATGGCCGCTCGACCCAAATGCAAAAAATGTAGCTAATTTTTTGGCGGATTTTTCGTCTGTATTGACTTTTGGTCCACGACCAATAGCAAGCGAGCTATTCGAGGAGGCGCGGAAAAACGCGAATGGCAACGTTGCCTTACAAGATGGCCGCTCGACCCAAATGCAAAAAATTTAGCTAATTTTATGGCGGATTTTTCGTCTGTATTGTCTTTTGGTCCACGACCAATAGCAAGCGAGCTATACGAGGAGGCGCGGAAAAACGCAAATGGCAACGTTGCCTTACAAGATGGCCGCTCGACCCAAATGCAAAAAATGTAGCTAATTTTTTGGCGGATTTTTCGTCTGTATTGACTTTTGGTCCACGACCAATAGCAAGCGAGCTATTCGAGGAGGCGCGGAAAAACGCGAATAGCAACGTTGCCTTACAAGATGGCCGCTCGACCCAAATGCAAAAAATGTAGCTAATTTTTTGGCGGATTTTTCGTCTGTATTGACTTTTGGTCCACGACCAATAGCAAGCGAGCTATTCAAGAAGGCGCGAAAAAACGCGAATGGCAACGTTGCCTTACAAGATGGCCGCTCGACCCAAATGCAAAAAATGTAGCTAATTTTTTGGCGGATTTTTCGTCTGTATTGACTTTTGGTCCACGACCAATAGCAAGCGAGCTATTCGAGGAGGCGCGGAAAAACGCGAATGGCAACGTTGCCTTACAAGATGGCCGCTCGACCCAAATGCAAAAAATGTAGCTAACTTTTTGGCGGATTTTTCGTCTGTATTGACTTTTGGTCCACGACCAATAGCAAGCGAGCTATTCGAGGAGGCGCGGAAAAACGCGAATGGCAACGTTGCCTTACAAGATGGCCGCTCGACCCAAATACAAAAAATGTAGCTAATTTTTTGGCGGATTTTTCGTCTGTATTGACTTTTGGTCCACGACCAATAGCAAGCGAGCTATTCGAGGAGGCGCGGAAAAACGCGAATGGCAACGTTGCCTTACAAGATGGCCGCTCGACCCAAATGCAAAAAATGTAGCTAATTTTTTGGCAGATTTTTCGTCTGTATTGACTTTTGGTCCACGACCAATAGCAAGCGAGCTATTCGAGGAGGCGCGGAAAAACGCGAATGGCAACGTTGCCTTACAAGATGGCCGCTCGACCCAAATGCAAAAAATGTAGCTAATTTTATGGCGGATTTTTCGTCTGTATTGACTTTTGGTCCACGACCAATAGCAAGCGAGCTATTCGAGAAGGCGCGGAAAAACGCGAATGGCAACGTTGCCTTACAAGATGGCCGCTTGACCCAAATGCAAAAAATGTAGCTAATTTTTTGGCGGATTTTTCGTCTGTATTGACTTTTGGTCCACGACCAATAGCAAGCGAGCTATTCGAGGAGGCGCGGAAAAACGCGAATGGCAACGTTGCCTTACAAGATGGCCGCTCGACCCAAATGCAAAAAATGTAGCTAATTTTTTGGCGGATTTTTCGTCTGTATTGCCTTTTGGTCCACGACCAATAGCAAGCGAGCTATTCGAGGAGGCGCGGAAAAACGCAAATGGCAACGTTGCCTTACAAGATGGCCGCTCGACCCAAACGCAAAAAATGTAGCTAATTTTTTGGCGGATTCTTCGTCTGTATTGACTTTTGGTCCACCACCAATAGCAAGCGAGCTATTCGAGTAGGCGCGGAAAAACGCAAATGGCAACGTTGCCTTACAAGATGGCCGCTCGACCCAAATGCAAAAAATGTAGCTAATTTTTTGGCGGATTTTTCGTCTGTATTGACTTTTGGTCCACGACCAATAGCAAGCAAGCTATTCGAGGAGGCGCGGAAAAACGCGAATGGCAACGTTGCCTTACAAGATGGCCGCTCGACCCAAATGCAAAAAATGTAGCTAATTTTTTGGCAGATTTTTCGTCTGTATTGACTTTTGGTCCACGACCAATAGCAAGCGAGCTATTCGAGGAGGCGCGGAAAAACGCGAATGGCAACGTTGCCTTACAAGATGGCCGCTCGACCCAAATGCAAAAAATGTAGCTAATTTTTTGGCGGATTTTTCGTCTGTATTGACTTTTGGTCCACGACCAATAGCAAGCGAGCTACTTGTGGAGGCGCGGAAAAACGCGAATGGCAACGTTGCCTTACAAGATGGCCGCTCGACTTAAATGCAAAAAATGTAGCTAATTTTTTGGCGGATTTTTTGTCTGTGTTGACTTTCCGTCCACGACCAATAGCAAGCGAGCTATTCGAGGAGGCGCGGAAAAACGCGAATGGCAACGTTGCCTTACAAGATGGCCGCTCGACCCAAATGCAAAAAATGTAGCTAATTTTTTGGCGGATTTTTCGTCTGTATTGACTTTTGGTCCACGACCAATAGCAAGCGAGCTATTCGAGGAGGCGCGGAAAAACGCGAATGGCAACGTTGCCTTACAAGATGGCCGCTCGACCCAAATGCAAAAAATGTAGCTAACTTTTTGGCGGATTTTTCGTCTGTATTGACTTTTGGTCCACGACCAATAGCAAGCGAGCTATTCGAGGAGGCGCGGAAAAACGCGAATGGCAACGTTGCCTTACAAGATGGCCGCTCGACCCAAATACAAAAAATGTAGCTAATTTTTTGGCGGATTTTTCGTCTGTATTGACTTTTGGTCCACGACCAATAGCAAGCGAGCTATTCGAGGAGGCGCGGAAAAACGCGAATGGCAACGTTGCCTTACAAGATGGCCGCTCGACCCAAATGCAAAAAATGTAGCTAATTTTTTGGCAGATTTTTCGTCTGTATTGACTTTTGGTCCACGACCAATAGCAAGCGAGCTATTCGAGGAGGCGCGGAAAAACGCGAATGGCAACGTTGCCTTACAAGATGGCCGCTCGACCCAAATGCAAAAAATGTAGCTAATTTTATGGCGGATTTTTCGTCTGTATTGACTTTTGGTCCACGACCAATAGCAAGCGAGCTATTCGAGAAGGCGCGGAAAAACGCGAATGGCAACGTTGCCTTACAAGATGGCCGCTTGACCCAAATGCAAAAAATGTAGCTAATTTTTTGGCGGATTTTTCGTCTGTATTGACTTTTGGTCCACGACCAATAGCAAGCGAGCTATTCGAGGAGGCGCGGAAAAACGCGAATGGCAACGTTGCCTTACAAGATGGCCGCTCGACCCAAATGCAAAAAATGTAGCTAATTTTTTGGCGGATTTTTCGTCTGTATTGCCTTTTGGTCCACGACCAATAGCAAGCGAGCTATTCGAGGAGGCGCGGAAAAACGCAAATGGCAACGTTGCCTTACAAGATGGCCGCTCGACCCAAACGCAAAAAATGTAGCTAATTTTTTGGCGGATTCTTCGTCTGTATTGACTTTTGGTCCACCACCAATAGCAAGCGAGCTATTCGAGTAGGCGCGGAAAAACGCAAATGGCAACGTTGCCTTACAAGATGGCCGCTCGACCCAAATGCAAAAAATGTAGCTAATTTTTTGGCGGATTTTTCGTCTGTATTGACTTTTGGTCCACGACCAATAGCAAGCAAGCTATTCGAGGAGGCGCGGAAAAACGCGAATGGCAACGTTGCCTTACAAGATGGCCGCTCGACCCAAATGCAAAAAATGTAGCTAATTTTTTGGCAGATTTTTCGTCTGTATTGACTTTTGGTCCACGACCAATAGCAAGCGAGCTATTCGAGGAGGCGCGGAAAAACGCGAATGGCAACGTTGCCTTACAAGATGGCCGCTCGACCCAAATGCAAAAAATGTAGCTAATTTTTTGGCGGATTTTTCGTCTGTATTGACTTTTGGTCCACGACCAATAGCAAGCGAGCTACTTGTGGAGGCGCGGAAAAACGCGAATGGCAACGTTGCCTTACAAGATGGCCGCTCGACTTAAATGCAAAAAATGTAGCTAATTTTTTGGCGGATTTTTTGTCTGTGTTGACTTTCCGTCCACGACCAATAGCAAGCGAGCTATTCAAGGAGGCGCGGAAAAACGCGAATGGCAACGTTGCCTTACAAGATGGCCGCTCGACCCAAATGCAAAAAATGTAGCTAATTTTTTGGCGGATTTTTCGTCTGTATTGACTTTTGGTCCACGACCAATAGCAAGCGAGCTATTCGAGGAGGCGCGGAAAAACGCGAATGGCAACGTTGCCTTACAAGATGGCCGCTCGACCCAAATACAAAAAATGTAGCTAATTTTTTGGCGGATTTTTCGTCTGTATTGACTTTTGGTCCGCGACCAATAGCAAGCGAGCTATTCGAGGAGGCGCGGAAAAACGCGAATGGCAACGTTGCCTTACAAGATGGCCGCTCGACCCAAATGCAAAAAATGTAGCTAATTTTTTGGCGGATTTTTCGTCTGTATTGACTTTTGGTCCACGACCAATAGCAAGCGAGCTATTCGAGGAGGCGCGGAAAAACGCGAATGGCAAAGTTGCCTTACAAGATGGCCGCTCGACCCAAATGCAAAAAATGTAGCTAATTTTTTGGCGGATTTTTCGTCTGTATTGACTTTTGGTCCACGACCAATAGCAAGCGAGCTATTCGAGGAGGCGCGGAAAAACGCGAATGGCAACGTTGCCTTACAAGATGGCCGCTCAACCCAAATGCAAAAAATGTAGCTAATTTTATGGCGGATTTTTCGTCTGTATTGACTTTTGGTCCACGACCAATAGCAAGCGAGCTATTCGAGGAGGCGCGGAAAAACGCGAATGGCAACGTTGCCTTACAAGATGGCCGCTCGACCCAAACGCAAAAAATGTAGCTAATTTTTTGGCGGATTTTTCGTCTGTATTGACTTTTGGTCCACGACCAATAGCAAGCGAGCTATTCGAGGAGGCGCGAAAAAACGCGAATGGCAACGTTGCCTTACAAGATGGCTGCTCGACCCAAATGCAAAAAATGTAGCTAATTTTTTGGCGGATTTTTAGTCTGTATTGACTTTTGGTCCACAACCAATAGCAAGCGAGCTATTCGAGGAGGCGCGGAAAAACGCGAATGGCAACGTTGCCTTACAAGATGGCCGCTCGACCCAAATGCAAAAAATGTAGCTAATTTTTTGGCGGATTTTTCGTCTGTATTGACTTTTGGTCCACGACCAATAGCAAGCGAGCTATTCGAGGAGGCGCGGCAAAACGCGAATGGCAACGTTGCCTTACAAGATGGCCGCTCGACCCAAATGCAAAAAATGTAGCTAATTTTTTGGCGGATTTTTCGTCTGTATTGACTTTTGGTCCACGACCAATAGCAAGCGAGCTATTCGAGGAGGCGCGGAAAAACGCGAATGGCAACGTTGCCTTACAAGATGGCCGCTCGACCCAAATGCAAAAAATGTAGCTAATTTTATGGCGGATTTTTCGTCTGTATTGACTTTTGGTCCACGACCAATAGCAAGCAAGCTATTCGAGGAGGCGCGGAAAAACGCGAATGGCAACGTTGCCTTACAAGATGGCCGCTCGACCCAAATGCAAAAAATGTAGCTAATTTTTTGGCGGATTTTTCGTCTGTATTGACTTTAGGTCCACGACCAATAGCAAGCGAGCTATTCGAGGAGGCGCGGAAAATCGCGAATGGCAACGTTGCCTTACAAGATGGCCGCTCGACCCAAATGCAAAAAATGTAGCTAATTTTTTGGCGGATTTTTCGTCTGTATTGACTTTTGGTCCACGACCAATAGCAAGCGAGCTATTCGAGGAGGCGCGAAAAAACGCGAATGGCAACGTTGCCTTACAAGATGGCCGCTCGACCCAAATGCAAAAAATGTAGCTAATTTTTTGGCGGATTTTTCGTCTGTATTGACTTTTGGTCCACGACCAATAGCAAGCGAGCTATTCGAGGAGGCGCGGAAAAACGCGAATGGCAACGTTGCCTTACAAGATGGCCGCTCGACCCAAATGCAAAAAATGTAGCTAATTTTTTGGCGGATTTTTCGTCTGTATTGACTTTTGGTCCACGACCAATAGCAAGCGAGCTATTCGAGAAGGCGCAGAAAAACGCGAATGGCAACGTTGCCTTACAAGATGGCCGCTCGACCCAAATGCAAAAAATGTAGCTAATTTTATGGCGGATTTTTCGTCTGTATTGACTTTTGGTCCACGACCAATAGCAAGCGAGCTATTCGAGGAGGCGCGGAAAAACGCAAATTACAAAGTTGCCTTACAAGATGGCCGCTCGACCCAAATGCAAAAAATGTAGCTTATTTTTTGGCGGATTTTTCGTCTGTATTGACTTTTGGTCCACGACCAATAGCAAGCGAGCTATTCGAGGAGGCGCGGAAAAACGCGAATGGCAACGTTGCCTTACAAGATGGCCGCTCGACCCAAATGCAAAAAATGTAGCTAATTTTTTGGCGGATTTTTCGTTTGTATTGACTTTTGGTCCACGACCAATAGCAAGCGAGCTTATCGAGGAGGCGCGAAAAAACGCGAATGGCAACGTTGCCTTACAAGATGGCCGCTTGACCCAAATGCAAAAAATGTAGCTAATTTTTTGGCGGATTTTTCGTCTGTATTGACTTTTGGTCCACGACCAATAGCAAGCGAGCTATTCGAGGAGGCGCGGAAAAACGCGAATGGCAACGTTGCCTTACAAGATGGCCGCTCGACCCAAATGCAAAAAATGTAGCTAATTTTTTGGCGGATTTTTCGTCTGTATTGACTTTTGGTCCACGACCAATAGCAAGCAAGCTATTCGAGGAGGCGCGGAAAAACGCGAATGGCAACGTTGCCTTACAAGATGGCCGCTCGACCCAAATGCAAAAAATGTAGCTAATTTTTTGGCGGATTTTTCGTCTGTATTGACTTTTGGTCCACGACCAATAGCAAGCGAGCTATTCGAGGAGGCGCGGAAAAACGCGAATGGCAACGTTGCCTTACAAGATGGCCGCTCGACCCAAATGCAAAAAATGTAGCTAATTTTTTGGCGGATTTTTCGTCTGTATTGACTTTTGGTCCACGACCAATAGCAAGCGAGCTATTTAAGGAGGCGCGGAAAAACGCGAATGGCAACGTTGCCTTACAAGATGGCCGCTCGACCCAAAAGCAAAAAATGTAGCTAATTTTTTGGCGGATTTTTCGTCTGTATTGACTTTTGGTCCACGACCAATAGCAAGCGAGCTATTCGAGGAGGCGCGGAAAAACGCGAATGGCAACGTTGCCTTACAAGATGGCCGCTCGACCCAAATGCAAAAAATGTAGCTAATTTTTTGGCGGATTTTTCGTCTGTATTGACTTTTGGTCCACGACCAATAGCAAGCGAGCTATTCGAGGAGGCGCGGAAAAACGCGAATGGCAACGTTGCCTTACAAGATGGCCGCTCGACCCAAATGCAAAAAATGTAGCTAATTTTTTGGCGGATTTTTTGTCTGTATTGACTTTTGGTCCACGACCAATAGCAAGCGAGCTATTTGTGGAGGCGCGGAAAAACGCAAATGGCAACGTTGCCTTACAAGATGGCCGCTCGACTTAAATGCAAAAAATGTAGCTAATTTTTTGGCGGATTTTTCGGCTGTGTTGACTTTCCGTCCACGACCAATAGCAAGCGAGCTATTCGAGGAGGCGCGGAAAAACGCGAATGGCAACGTTGCCTTACAAGATGGCCGCTCGACCCAAATGCAAAAAATGTAGCTAATTTTTTGGCGGATTTTTCGTCTGTATTGACTTTTGGTTCACGACCAATAGCAAGCGAGCTATTCGAGGAGGCGCGGAAAAACGCGAATGGCAACGTTGCCTTACAAGATGGCCGCTCGACCCAAATACAAAAAATGTAGCTAATTTTTTGGCGGATTTTTCGTCTGTATTGACTTTTGGTCCGCGACCAATAGCAAGCGAGCTATTCGAGGAGGCGCGGAAAAACGCGAATGGCAACGTTGCCTTACAAGATGGCCGCTCGACCCAAATGCAAAAAATGTAGCTAATTTTTTGGCGGATTTTTCGTCTGTATTGACTTTTGGTCCACCACCAATAGCAAGCGAGCTATTCGAGTAGGCGCGGAAAAACGCAAATGGCAACGTTGCCTTACAAGATGGCCGCTCGACCCAAATGCAAAAAATGTAGCTAATTTTTTGGCGGATTTTTCGTCTGTATTGACTTTTGGTCCACGACCAATAGCAAGCAAGCTATTCGAGGAGGCGCGGAAAAACGCGAATGGCAACGTTGCCTTACAAGATGGCCGCTCGACCCAAATGCAAAAAATGTAGCTAATTTTTTGGCGGATTTTTCGTCTGTATTGACTTTTGGTCCACGACCAATAGCAAGCGAGCTATTCGAGGAGGCGCGGAAAAACGCGAATGGCAACGTTGCCTTACAAGATGGCCGCTCGACCCAAATGCAAAAAATGTAGCTAATTTTTTGGCGGATTTTTCGTCTGTATTGACTTTTGGTCCACGACCAATAGCAAGCGAGCTATTCGAGGAGGAGCGGAAAAACGCGAATGGCAACGTTGCCTTACAAGATGGCCGCTCGACCCAAATGCAAAAAATGTAGCTAATTTTATGGCGGATTTTTTGTCTGTATTGACTTTTGGTCCACGACCAATAGCAAGCGAGCTATTCGAGGAGGCGCGGAAAAACGCGAATGGCAAAGTTGCCTTACAAGATGGCCGCTCGACCCAAATGCAAAAAATGTAGCTAATTTTTTGGCGGATTTTTCGTCTGTATTGACTTTTGGTCCACGACCAATAGCAAGCGAGCTATTCGAGGAGGCGCGGAAAAACGCGAATGGCAACGTTGCCTTACAAGATGGCCGCTCAACCCAAATGCAAAAAATGTAGCTAATTTTATGGCGGATTTTTCGTCTGTATTGACTTTTGGTCCACGACCAATAGCAAGCGAGCTATTCGAGGAGGCGCGGAAAAACGCGAATGGCAACGTTGCCTTACAAGATGGCCGCTCGACCCAAATGCAAAAAATGTAGCTAATTTTTTGGCGGATTTTTCGTCTGTATTGACTTTTGGTCCACGACCAATAGCAAGCGAGCTATTCGAGGAGGCGCGAAAAAACGCGAATGGCAACGTTGCCTTACAAGATGGCCGCTCGACCCAAATGCAAAAAATGTAGCTAATTTTTTGGCGGATTTTTCGTCTGTATTGACTTTTGGTCCACGACCAATAGCAAGCGAGCTATTCGAGGAGGCGCGGAAAAACGCGAATGGCAACGTTGCCTTACAAGATGGCCGCTCGACCCAAATGCAAAAAATGTAGCTAATTTTTTGGCGGATTTTTCGTCTGTATTGACTTTTGGTCCACGACCAATAGCAAGCGAGCTATTCGAGAAGGCGCAGAAAAACGCGAATGGCAACGTTGCCTTACAAGATGGCCGCTCGAGCCAAATGCAAAAAATGTAGCTAATTTTATGGCGGATTTTTCGTCTGTATTGACTTTTGGTCCACGACCAATAGCAAGCGAGCTATTCGAGGAGGCGCGGAAAAACGCAAATTACAAAGTTGCCTTACAAGATGGCCGCTCGACCCAAATGCAAAAAATGTAGCTAATTTTTTGGCGGATTTTTCGTCTGTATTGACTTTTGGTCCACGACCAATAGCAAGCGAGCTATTCGAGGAAGCGCGGAAAAACGCGAATGGCAACGTTGCCTTACAAGATGGCCGCTCGACCCAAATGCAAAAAATGTAGCTAATTTTTTGGCGGATTTTTCGTTTGTATTGACTTTTGGTCCACGACCAATAGCAAGCGAGCTATTCGAGGAGGCGCGAAAAAACGCGAATGGCATCGTTGCCTTACAAGATGGCCGCTCGACCCAAATGCAAAAAATGTAGCTAATTTTTTGGCGGATTTTTCGACTGTATTGACTTTTGGTCCACGACCAATAGCAAGCGAGCTATTTAAGGAGGCGCGGAAAAACGCGAATGGCAACGTTGCCTTACAAGATGGCCGCTCGACCCAAATGCAAAAAATGTAGCTAATTTTTTGGCGGATTTTTCGTCTGTATTGACTTTTGGTCCACGACCAATAGCAAGCGAGCTATTCGAGGAGGCGCGGAAAAACGCGAATTGCAACGTTGCCTTACAAGATGGCCGCTCGACCCAAATGCAAAAAATGTAGCTAATTTTTTGGCGGATTTTTCGTCTGTATTGACTTTTGGTCCACGATCAATAGCAAGCGAGCTATTCAAGGAGGCGCGGAAAAACGCGAATGGCAACGTTGCCTTACAAGATGGCCGCTCGACCCAAATGCAAAAAATGTAGCTAATTTTTTGGCGGATTTTTCGTCTGTATTGACTTTTGGTCCACGACCAATAGCAAGCGAGCTATTCGAGGAGGCGCGGAAAAACGCGAATGGCAACGTTGCCTTACAAGATGGCCGCTTGACCCAAATGCAAAAAATGTAGCTAATTTTTTGGCGGATTTTTCGTCTGTATTGACTTTTGGTCCACGACCAATAGCAAGCGAGCTATTCGAGGAGGCGCGGAAAAACGCGAATGGCAACGTTGCCTTACAAGATGGCCGCTCGACCCAAATGCAGAAAATGTAGCTAATTTTTTGGCGGATTTTTCGTCTGTATTGACTTTTGGTCCACGACCAATAGCAAGCAAGCTATTCGAGGAGGCGCGGAAAAACGCGAATGGCAACGTTGCCTTAAAAGATGGCCGCTCGACCCAAACGCAAAAAATGTAGCTAATTTTTTGGCGGATTTTTCGTCTGTATTGACTTTTGGTCCACGACCAATAGCAAGCGAGCTATTCGAGGAGGCGCGAAAAAACGCGAATGGCAACGTTGCCTTACAAGATGGCCGCTCGACCCAAATGCAAAAAATGTAGCTAATTTTTTGGCGGATTTTTCGTCTGTATTGCCTTTTGGTCCACGACCAATAGCAAGCGAGCTATTCAAGGAGGCGCGGAAAAACGCGAATGGCAACGTTGCCTTACAAGATGGCCGCTCGACCCAAATGCAAAAAATGTAGCTAATTTTTTGGCGGATTTTTCGTCTGTATTGACTTTTGGTCCACGACCAATAGCAAGCAAGCTATTCGAGGAGGCGCGGAAAAACGCGAATGGCAACGTTGCCTTACAAGATGGCCGCTCGACCCAAATGCAAAAAATGTAGCTAATTTTATGGCGGATTTTTCGTCTGTATTGACTTTTGGTCCACGACCAATAGCAAGCGAGCTATTCGAGGAGGCGCGGAAAAACGCGAATGGCAACGTTGCGTTACAAGATGGCCGCTCGACCCAAATGCAAAAAATGTAGCTAATTTTTTGGCGGATTTTTCGTCTGTATTGACTTTTGGTCCACGACCAATAGCAAGCGAGCTATTCGAGGAGGCGCGGAAAAACGCGAATGACAACGTTGCCTTACAAGATGGCCGCTCGACCCAAATGCAAAAAATGTAGCTAATTTTTTGGCGGATTTTTCGTCTGTATTGACTTTTGGTCCACGACCAATAGCAAGCGAGCTATTCGAGGAGGCGCGGAAAAACGCGAATGGCAACGTTGCCTTACAAGATGGCCGCTCGACCCAAATGCAAAAAATGTAGCTAATTTTTTGGCGGATTTTTCGTCTGTATTGACTTTTTGTCCACGACCAATAGCAAGCGAGCTATTCGAGGAGGCGCGGAAAAACGCGAATGGCAACGTTGCCTTACAAGATGGCCGCTCGACCCAAATGCAAAAAATGTAGCTAATTTTTTGGCGGATTTTTCGTCTGTATTGGCTTTTGGTCCACGACCAATAGCAAGCGAGCTATTCGAGGAGGCGCGGAAAAACGCGAATGGCAACGTTGCCTTACAAGATGGCCGCTCGACCCAAAGGCAAAAAATGTAGCTAATTTTTTGGCGGATTTTTCGTCTGTATTGACTTTTGGTCCACGACCAATAGCAAGCGAGCTATTCGAGGAGGAGCGGAAAAACGCGAATGGCAACGTTGCCTTACAAGATGGCCGCTCGACCCAAATGCAAAAAATGTAGCTAATTTTTTGGCGGATTTTTCGTCTGTATTGACTTTTGGTCCACGACCAATAGCAAGCGAGCTATTCGAGGAGGCGCGGAAAAACGCGAATGGCAACGTTGCCTTACAAGATGGCCGCTCGACCCAAATGCAAAAAATGTAGCTAATTTTTTGGCGGATTTTTCGTCTGTATTGACTTTTGGCCCACGACCAATAGCAAGCGAGCTATTCGAGGAGGCGCGGAAAAACGCGAATGGCAACGTTGCCTTACAAGATGGCCGCTCGACCCAAATGCAAAAAATGTAGCTAATTTTATGGCGGATTTTTCGTCTGTATTGACTTTTGGTCCACGACCAATAGCAAGCGAGCTATTCGAGGAGGCGCGGAAAAACGCGAATGGCAACGTTGCCTTACAAGATGGCTGCTCGACCCAAATGCAAAAAATGTAGCTAAATTTTTGGCGGATTTTTTGTCTGTATTGACTTTTGGTCCACGACCAATAGCAAGCGAGCTATTCGAGGAGGAGCGGAAAAACGCGAATGGCAACGTTGCCTTACAATATGGCCGCTTGACCCAAATGCAAAAAATGTAGCTAATTTTTTGGCGGATTTTTCGTCTGTGTTGACTTTTGGTCCACGACCAATAGCAAGCGAGCTATTCGAGGAGGCGCGGAAAAACGCGAATGGCAACGTTGCCTTACAAGATGGCCGCTCGACCCAAATGCAAAAAATGTAGCTTATTTTATGGCGGATTTTTCGTCTGTATTGACTTTTGGTCCACGACCAATAGCAAGCGTGCTATTGGAGGAGGCGCGAAAAAACGCGAATGGCAACGTTGCCTTACAAGATGGCCGCTCGACCCAAATGCAAAAAATGTAGCTAATTTTTTGGCGGATTTTTCGTCTGTATTGACTTTTGGTCCACGACCAATAGCAAGCGAGCTATTCGAGGAGGCGCGGAAAAACGCGAATGGCAACGTTGCCTTACAAGATGGCCGCTCGACCCAAATGCAAAAAATGTAGCTAATTTTTTGGCGGATTTTTCGTCTGTATCGACTTTTGGTCCACGACCAATAGCAAGCGAGCTATTCGAGGAGGCGCAAAAAAACGCGAATGGCAACGTTGCCTTACAAGATGGCCGCTCGACCCAAATGCAAAAAATGTAGCTAATTTTTTGGCGGATTTTTCGTCTGTATTGACTTTTGGTCCACGACCAATAGCAAGCAAGCTATTCGAGGAGGCGCGGAAAAACGCGAATGGCAACGTTGCCTTACAAGATGGCCGCTCGACCCAAATGCAAAAAATGTAGCTAATTTTATGGCGGATTTTTCGTCTGTATTGACTTTTGGTCCACGACCAATAGCAAGCGAGCTATTCGAGGAGGCGCGGAAAAACGCGAATGGCAACGTTGCGTTACAAGATGGCCGCTCGACCCAAATGCAAAAAATGTAGCTAATTTTTTGGCGGATTTTTCGTCTGTATTGACTTTTGGTCCACGACCAATAGCAAGCGAGCTATTCGAGGAGGCGCGGAAAAACGCGAATGACAACGTTGCCTTACAAGATGGCCGCTCGACCCAAATGCAAAAAATGTAGCTAATTTTTTGGCGGATTTTTCGTCTGTATTGACTTTTGGTCCACGACCAATAGCAAGCGAGCTATTCGAGGAGGCGCGGAAAAACGCGAATGGCAACGTTGCCTTACAAGATGGCCGCTCGACCCAAATGCAAAAAATGTAGCTAATTTTTTGGCGGATTTTTCGTCTGTATTGACTTTTTGTCCACGACCAATAGCAAGCGAGCTATTCGAGGAGGCGCGGAAAAACGCGAATGGCAACGTTGCCTTACAAGATGGCCGCTCGACCCAAATGCAAAAAATGTAGCTAATTTTTTGGCGGATTTTTCGTCTGTATTGGCTTTTGGTCCACGACCAATAGCAAGCGAGCTATTCGAGGAGGCGCGGAAAAACGCGAATGGCAACGTTGCCTTACAAGATGGCCGCTCGACCCAAATGCAAAAAATGTAGCTAATTTTTTGGCGGATTTTTCGTCTGTATTGACTTTTGGTCCACGACCAATAGCAAGCGAGCTATTCGAGGAGGAGCGGAAAAACGCGAATGGCAACGTTGCCTTACAAGATGGCCGCTCGACCCAAATGCAAAAAATGTAGCTAATTTTTTGGCGGATTTTTCGTCTGTATTGACTTTTGGTCCACGACCAATAGCAAGCGAGCTATTCGAGGAGGCGCGGAAAAACGCGAATGGCAACGTTGCCTTACAAGATGGCCGCTCGACCCAAATGCAAAAAATGTAGCTAATTTTTTGGCGGATTTTTCGTCTGTATTGACTTTTGGCCCACGACCAATAGCAAGCGAGCTATTCGAGGAGGCGCGGAAAAACGCGAATGGCAACGTTGCCTTACAAGATGGCCGCTCGACCCAAATGCAAAAAATGTAGCTAATTTTATGGCGGATTTTTCGTCTGTATTGACTTTTGGTCCACGACCAATAGCAAGCGAGCTATTCGAGGAGGCGCGGAAAAACGCGAATGGCAACGTTGCCTTACAAGATGGCTGCTCGACCCAAATGCAAAAAATGTAGCTAAATTTTTGGCGGATTTTTTGTCTGTATTGACTTTTGGTCCACGACCAATAGCAAGCGAGCTATTCGAGGAGGAGCGGAAAAACGCGAATGGCAACGTTGCCTTACAATATGGCCGCTTGACCCAAATGCAAAAAATGTAGCTAATTTTTTGGCGGATTTTTCGTCTGTGTTGACTTTTGGTCCACGACCAATAGCAAGCGAGCTATTCGAGGAGGCGCGGAAAAACGCGAATGGCAACGTTGCCTTACAAGATGGCCGCTCGACCCAAATGCAAAAAATGTAGCTTATTTTATGGCGGATTTTTCGTCTGTATTGACTTTTGGTCCACGACCAATAGCAAGCGTGCTATTGGAGGAGGCGCGAAAAAACGCGAATGGCAACGTTGCCTTACAAGATGGCCGCTCGACCCAAATGCAAAAAATGTAGCTAATTTTTTGGCGGATTTTTCGTCTGTATTGACTTTTGGTCCACGACCAATAGCAAGCGAGCTATTCGAGGAGGCGCGGAAAAACGCGAATGGCAACGTTGCCTTACAAGATGGCCGCTCGACCCAAATGCAAAAAATGTAGCTAATTTTTTGGCGGATTTTTCGTCTGTATCGACTTTTGGTCCACGACCAATAGCAAGCGAGCTATTCGAGGAGGCGCAAAAAAACGCGAATGGCAACGTTGCCTTACAAGATGGCCGCTCGACCCAAATGCAAAAAATGTAGCTAATTTTTTGGCGGATTTTTCGTCTGTATTGACTTTTGGTCCACGACCAATAGCAAGCAAGCTATTCGAGGAGGCGCGGAAAAACGCGAATGGCAACTGTAACGGGCCAATTGATTGGTAATCTAAAAAGAAACAGTAAACATTTAATTTTCATGTCACTTTTCAATTTATTACTTATCTTTTATTAAAATGTTGTTTCATCCTATGCTATTTAGATGTCGGTTGATATATTTGGTTGCAGTAGTTCCAGGCGCTCAAGAGGGGGGCCCTAAAAATATTTACTATTAATTTTATGTTTATTTAAAATTATTTTAATTTAATTTAATGTTTACTACATGCAAGCAGGAAGGTTATAAAGAGAGTTTGGCAAGGGCTTATTAATTTATGTTTTTGTATCAATAATTTTACGATCAGTTTGATAACTTACGATTGTTGTTTTTGTCGTTCGTTCCTTCCTTACCAGTCTTGCCAGTATTAATCCTTCACATTGTAGCTGTAAACTTTCCGCTATTCCTTCCTTTTGTCTCCTATTATATTCATTTTTATTTTATTCCAATTTCTATTTCCATTCTGTTGTTTTTATTTCTCTAACCTAGAAAACAAGCCATGTCACCAACTTAATAGAAACATTTAATATATATTCATTTTTATTCACTTGTTGTTCGGTATAATTTAATTAGAATTTAAACAGCTCATACCTTGTCAATTTCGTTAATTTTGGAATTATCTCAGCTGTCACTTAAACCAGTTGCGCACAGAAGCTGGCGGGAGTAAACAGTTGCGCATTCTCAAGCGTTCAAGTTCACGAGTTCAACACACGAGAATCTTTTGCGACGTTGCCACGTCAACTATTAATTTTTGATATTAATTTAAATTTTATTTGATTTCTAGTATTATTAATTGTTTCTTTTTGCTGTTTAATTGACTATGGTTTTGATTTGTAATTTCCTATCTGTATTTCCTTCCTTTGATCATTCGATCATGTTATTCGAATTTTAATTTTCTTACTTTGGCAGGGCAGACGGTTGCGGGGAGATTTTATTTTTGCAAGAGGTCCTAACGGGAGAAAATTGGGTCCTTTTTAATCGAACTTTTGCATAGAGCAGACGCGTTTCGCGGATATTAAACTCAGGTCATTCCACGTTTTTATATACGGATTTGAATGCCTGTTTAGTTCGTTTATTAGTAAATGCTAATATTTATTTTATAATAAAATTATAGTTTTAATAATTTCTCCTTGCGGCTACTGACTTGTTGGGTAAGTTTATTAATTTAATTTTGTAATTCATGATCCTCCCTCACGTGCCCCTTTTGTGTTTCTTACAGTACTTTGCCCATTTACAATTTATGACCCCGCAAGATCTTTATTTTTATAAAATTGTTGGATTGTTGTCCGATTGTTTTACGGCAGCAAATCTGTTCCTCACCCCTTTTTGGTACGGTAATTAATAAGGATCAAGCCATCGCCCTGTGAGTTCCGTGTTACAAAGGAAAAGTCCGGTTGCGATTGCCCCGTTTAAGCCCGGTGAAGAAAAACGAGGCGAGCACGTGGCTGAAGAAAAACGTGGCGAGCACGTGGCTACTGCAGAAGTCCTCCTTTATTACGAGACTGATTACGTTGCACCCAAATTACTGTGCGCTACACCTAAGCTTTTGTTTTGTTGCCTTATATTTTGTGAATTAGTTTGTATTTTTATGAGTGAGTGTGAGTGTGATTGCGTTATTTTATGATTTTATTAATTGTTCACTTTTCAATTGAAATTTCTTTTTTTTTTATAATAGACATAATTTGTGGGAATAATTTTGTATTTTTCCTTTTATTCCTCTTCCCACCTTTTTATTTTAGTGGTTTATTGCTTTCTGGTCAGTCCGGGACGGAGGAAATTAATAGCAGTCGTGAGACCAAACGTAAGACCATCCAGTTTAAAAAAAAAAAGCAATTGGAGCCCATGTGTGATAGGGATATTTTGGGGTAAGTCCTTGTTTGAATAATCTTTGCTGCCCTGTTTGCATTATTTGATTTTATGTGTAGTGACTATTGTTAACCCACCCCCTTATCTTCACTGAGCGAGCTAGGCTAGCCCTTAGAATATCAAGGGCTAAAAGGGCGTAGCAACTATTTGGAGCCCAACGTGGGGCGTAACTAGATAAGAGGGATAATTAGTATACAATTATATAGAAATATTGATTGTTTATATATTTTTTTAATTTGGTAATTTTGTATATTTTTTTTTGTTAACTATTATTGCACTACTAAACGCTCATTCACATTTACGTATTATTGTTAAGTGTTTAATTGTTTCTATAACTAATCATCATGTCGAGAATGGACCCTGATCGTTTAAACAAAGACGAGGTAGAATATGAGTTGGCGGTAAGAGGTGTTACGGCTAAAGGCGACCTCAAAGAGTTAATAAAGTGTTTGAGAGGGACCCTAAAATTGGAAAAGGCTGGTAGAAGCTTTAGTAGTATCTGGGAAAAAGATGTTGCGGAAGAGCTCGCGACGTGTACCGACAAGCTAGCTGTCGTTAAAGAGTGTTTGGAAGCGGAGTACATCACTAAAAGTGCAGTACGTAAAATTGAAACCAAGTTAGCTCATATTCTTGGTCGTTTGGACCGCTGCATGGGTGCAGAGGTTGACCAGGAAGAACAGCGAACTTCTTTAATGCAGCTGTGCATGACCTTTTTTGGGGAAATGCAAGACCGTAGCGAGGAAACAGTAGTACAGAGAGAGATTAATGTGCCGCCTGAACTTGTTGTATCTCAGGCTGTGTTAGATCGTGAAGCGTCAGCATCAACTCCTATAAGACCCTTAGAACCACCGGCCGCGCGTAATCAAACCACTATGTCTAATTCGATACAATCGGAAACTACCGGAATGGGAAATTTGAGATTGACGCCAGAATATGCGTGTGTTGGGAAATGGGGTATCCGCTTTAAGGGTGATCATGTTAACGACAGTTTAAACGGTTTTCTTCAAAGGGTTGAGGAGTTAAGTGAGGCACGTGGCGTAACAAAACGAGCGCTGTTTCGCAGTGCTATAGAGTTGTTGGATGGCCGTGCGTTAATCTGGTTTAGGGCCAATAAATCTTCGTTGTTAGACTGGGAAGGGTTATGCGCGGGTCTTAGAGCTGAGTTTCTTCCTCAGAACTACAATGATCGAATTTTACAACAAATCAAGGCACGGACGCAAGGAAGCGACGAATCGATTGGCATTTTTATCGCATACATGAATAATCTTTTTGCACGCATGACGTGCCCGGTCTCTAACGAGATGCGCCTTAAGCTGATCCGTCGTAACTTGCATCCAATGTACTTAAATAAACTGGTGTTAGAGGTCATTGATTCTGAGGCCAAATTAATTGAGTTGTGCCGAAAGATTGAGGAGTCTAGAGGTTACGTTGAGGATTATGTCCCCCCTTCTGGGAAACCCTCTAAGGTAAACCTAGAACCGGACTTATCATACTCTTCGAGATCCGGTAGAGTGTTAAATGACACTTATATGCGCACAAACCCTCGGTCATATTATGATAGCGATGATGAATGGGGACAATCTGATTTTAGGAACGGGGTTAATGTTTGTAGAGAGGGGAGATGGCGTAGGGGTGAGGATCACCGAGATAGTGAATGTTATCAAGAACGAGATTCACGTCGTAGGCGTGACTCGAGTCGTGAGTATTTCCCAAGAGAGAGAGACTCGAGTAGGGATTATTCCTATCGAGAGCGCGATTCGCGTAGAGATTGTTCGTACAGAGAACCAGAGCGGTATAGGCGTAAACAATCTCCACACGAAGAGAGAAGGAATAGAGAATTCGTCGAGGGCAGATATGGGCAAAAGGTTTTACAGAGTACGCTGCATAAACCGGAAAACGTAGCCAGAGCGAAGGTTACGTTTCAAAACGAACCGTTAACCTCGAATAAAAATGTCATGAATGTAGTGTGTTTCAAGTGTGGAAAAAAAGGACACTTTGCCAGAGAGTGTTCTGACAAAGAAATCAAATGTTTTGGGTGTGGGTTGGTTGGCTACATAAAACCCAAGTGCCCTAAGTGTCAGGGAAACTTGAGCAGGAGTCAATAGATGGCCAAAATTTGACTCCTCCTGTAGTCACGGCCAACTTAAATGAAAAAAAGTTGATTTTAGATTTTATTCTTGATCAGTCCGGTGAAAATGAGTGTCCTTATATGTTAGTAAAATTGTATGGTGTTTGTATGTTAGGATTGTTAGATTCGGGAGCCAATGGAATTTTTTTAGGCTTGTCAGGTTGGGATAAGTTACAATTGATGGGGGTGAAACTAGAAAATTGCCGTACCGATTGTACAGTGGCAAATAACCAAATCATTAAATGTCTAGGTAAAGTAACAGTCCCTATAGAGCTACAGGGTAAAATTAAAATATTTGAGGTATTTGTGATACCAGAATTGCGTCATATGCTGGTGTTAGGGGTGAATTTCTGGATGCATATGGACATTATCCCTAACCTGCGATCTGGCGAATGGGTGTTCGGTTCGAACGAGGAAATTTTAGAGCGTGATCGGTATTTGCAACTAAACTCTTTACAAAATTCTGACGATCTGTCGAGGTTAGAACAGGAGGAATTGCTCACCCTTGTGAGTGGCTATTTTGATTAGGTAAAAGATGTGGAATTGGGGTGCACAGGTGACGCATCGCACAGCATAGTAACCAAAAGTCTACCAATTAAATCGCGTTACTATCCGGTGAGTCCGTTTATGCAACGTCTTATCGACGCGGAAGTGAGTCATATGTTAAAATTGGGGGTCATTGAGCGTAGCACTAGCGGCTGGAGCTCCCCAATTTTAATGATTCCAAAGAAAAACGGGACTTACCGATTTTGTGTAGACTTTAGGAAGCTTAATGCGGTGTCGGAGCCTTGTGCGTATCCACTCCCCTATATCAATTCCATATTAGCCAAGTTGGGTAATTCAAGGTTCCTCAGTAGCCTCGACATTAAAAGTGCATATTGGCAGATACCGATGCACGAAAACAGTAAAGAGTTTACTGCGTTCACAATACCAGGGAGAGGATTGTTCCATTTTAACCGGATGCCTTTTGGTTTAAGTGGAGCACCTGGAACTTTCCAATCTCTGGTAGATAAAATATTCGGTGCAGAACTAGAGCCGTATTTATTTACCTATCTAGACGACATAATTATTACCACCCCAGACTTTGCAACTCATATCCGAATCTTAGATGAAGTTTTTAAGAGGCTCCTTAAGGCAGGTTTAACATTGAGTCAGGACAAATGCGTGTTTTGTCGAAGTGAGCTCCGATATTTAGGATATGTTGTGAATCGGGCTGGACTCAATGTTGACCCTGAAAAGGTAAGGGCTATAGTTGACATGCCTACCCCAAAGTGTGTAAGAGATGTTCGGCGTATCTACGGGATGGCGTCGTGGTATAGAAAATTTATTCCCAATTTTACCGAATTGACTATGCCACTGACGTCACTCCTGAAGAAAGGTCGCAAATTTGAGTGGACATCTGAATGTGCAACATCTCTTACACAGGTGAAAGAAGTGTTAGTCAGTCCTGTTGTGTTAGCTTGTCCCAATTTTAACGAACCTTTTGTCCTCCAGTGCGACGCCAGCTCATACGGCTTAGGAGCGGTATTAACTCAGAGCTATGGTGGTCGGGAATATGTTATTTGTTATTTGTCACGGTCACTTACTAAATGCGAATTGAACTACCATGTAACAGAAAAAGAGTGCTTGTGTGTGTTGTGGAGTGTTGAGAAACTTCGTTGTTATCTCGAAGGAGCTAAGTTTACAGTCATAACGGACCATTATAGTCTGTTATGGCTGGACAACTTAAAGGATCCGCAAGGGAGATTAGGGAGATGGGCACTGAGAATGCAACAGTTCAACTTTCGGGTTGTTCATCGTAAAGGGAAAGAACATGTTGTTCCCGACTGTTTATCTCGTGCCATTCCTGATTCTCCCTGTGAGTCCTCGCTTTGCAACGTGGTTCTCTCCTCCGTAGCATGTGTGAATGTTTCAGAAATCAAGGACAAGTGGTACCTGAACATGTGTAGCAAAGTAGCAGCAAGTCCGTTGAAATATCTTAATTGGAGGGTAATAGATGGACAGCTATATCGTAGTGTTGAGAATGTATCGTCAGAGTTGGACCTAGTGGAGGATTGGTGGAAAATTGTGTTACCTAAGGAAAGGCGAAGGGAAGTGTTGAGTAGGTTTCATGATGATCCTACTTCGGGTCATCTTGGAATCTACAAGACCTTTCATCGCATTTCTTCTAGGTACTACTGGCCTAAATTAAAAGCAGACGTTGCTCGGTATATTAATGGCTGTACGGTCTGTGCCATACAGAAACCCGAGCAACAGAAACCAGCTGGCCTAATGGGTAGTAGGCCTGCAATTTCAAAGTGCTGGCAAATGTTAAGTACAGATTTGGTGGGACCATTGCCACGTAGCACAAAAGGGAACTGTTTCATATTAGTTGTCACAGATTACCTGAGTAAGTTTGTCCTTTTGTTTCCCCTCAGAGCTGCAACCACTGCAAGTGTTTGTAAGTTACTCGAAGAACAAGTTTTTCTTGTATTTGGTGTCCCAGAGCTCTTAATTACTGACAATGGAGTGCAGTATAAGAGCAGGGAATTTGCAAGGCTCACTGCTAGTTATAATGTCAGAGTAATTTATAATGCGGTGTATCATCCCCAAGCCAACCCTTGTGAAAGGGTGAATCGAGTTGTAAAAACTATGATAGCTTCATATGTAGGGGATGATCAGCGTAAATGGGACCAAGATTTACATAAGATTGGGTGTGCACTTCGAACTGCACAGCACGAAGTTACTGGTAGGACACCATATTATGTAAATTTTGGTCAAGAAATGGTCATAAATGGAAATGATTACGAGGAGCGTAGGCTGAAAAAGTATTTGGTGGATGAGGGAAAGGACAAACAAACTGACACTAATAAAGGGGAACAGTTAGTTAAATTGCGTGAAGATGTCACTAAAAGATTAGTAGAAGCCCAGACTCGGTCGCAAACGCGTTATAATCTTCGAAGAAGAAACGTATCCTTAGTTGTCGGAGATCAGGTGTGGAAGCGTGAGCATCGTTTATCCAACGCGAGCAAACATTTTAACTATAAGCTAGGCGGTAAATTCTCTGGTCCCTATAAAGTTAAGAAGAAATTAGGGATCAATGTGTATGAGTTGGAAGATAGTATGGGTAAATCGAAAGGATCCTGGCATATTCAAGACCTAAAGCCAATGAAAGAGACATACACAGATGATTAGTTTTGGAAATAACTATTAAGCTGAATTACCTTATTATTTCATTTATTTTTTTTTTGTTATTACATTCTAATATTATTGTTTTATTAATTTTATATATTTTTCTTTTTGGTTGCTTGTTTTGATTTGTATCGGTGCAATTAGTGGACAAAAAAAAAAATTCACTTCGTTAATTTTTTTTTATGGAGGACAGGGTGATGTTTGTAACGGGCCAATTGATCGGTAATCTAAAAAGAAACAGTAAACATTTAATTTTCATGTCACTTTTCAATTTATTACTTATCTTTTATTAAAATGTTGTTTCATCCTATGCTATTTAGATGTCGGTTGATATATTTGGTTGCAGTAGTTCCAGGCGCTCAAGAGGGGGGCCCTAAAAATATTTACTATTAATTTTATGTTTATTTAAAATTATTTTAATTTAATTTAATGTTTACTACATGCAAGCAGGAAGGTTATAAAGAGAGTTTGGCAAGGGCTTATTAATTTATGTTTTTGTATCAATAATTTTACGATCAGTTTGATAACTTACGATTGTTGTTTTTGTCGTTCGTTCCTTCCTTACCAGTCTTGCCAGTATTAATCCTTCACATTGTAGCTGTAAACTTTCCGCTATTCCTTCCTTTTGTCTCCTATTATATTCATTTTTATTTTATTCCAATTTCTATTTCCATTCTGTTGTTTTTATTTCTCTAACCTAGAAAACAAGCCATGTCACCAACTTAATAGAAACATTTAATATATATTCATTTTTATTCACTTGTTGTTCGGTATAATTTAATTAGAATTTAAACAGCTCATACCTTGTCAATTTCGTTAATTTTGGAATTATCTCAGCTGTCACTTAAACCAGTTGCGCACAGAAGCTGGCGGGAGTAAACAGTTGCGCATTCTCAAGCGTTCAAGTTCACGAGTTCAACACACGAGAATCTTTTGCGACGTTGCCACGTCAACTATTAATTTTTGATATTAATTTAAATTTTATTTGATTTCTAGTATTATTAATTGTTTCTTTTTGCTGTTTAATTGACTATGGTTTTGATTTGTAATTTCCTATCTGTATTTCCTTCCTTTGATCATTCGATCATGTTATTCGAATTTTAATTTTCTTACTTTGGCAGGGCAGACGGTTGCGGGGAGATTTTATTTTTGCAAGAGGTCCTAACGGGAGAAAATTGGGTCCTTTTTAATCGAACTTTTGCATAGAGCAGACGCGTTTCGCGGATATTAAACTCAGGTCATTCCACGTTTTTATATACGGATTTGAATGCCTGTTTAGTTCGTTTATTAGTAAATGCTAATATTTATTTTATAATAAAATTATAGTTTTAATAATTTCTCCTTGCGGCTACTGACTTGTTGGGTAAGTTTATTAATTTAATTTTGTAATTCATGATCCTCCCTCACGTGCCCCTTTTGTGTTTCTTACAGTACTTTGCCCATTTACAATTTATGACCCCGCAAGATCTTTATTTTTATAAAATTGTTGGATTGTTGTCCGATTGTTTTACGGCAGCAAATCTGTTCCTCACCCCTTTTTGGTACGGTAATTAATAAGGATCAAGCCATCGCCCTGTGAGTTCCGTGTTACAAAGGAAAAGTCCGGTTGCGATTGCCCCGTTTAAGCCCGGTGAAGAAAAACGAGGCGAGCACGTGGCTGAAGAAAAACGTGGCGAGCACGTGGCTACTGCAGAAGTCCTCCTTTATTACGAGACTGATTACGTTGCACCCAAATTACTGTGCGCTACACCTAAGCTTTTGTTTTGTTGCCTTATATTTTGTGAATTAGTTTGTATTTTTATGAGTGAGTGTGAGTGTGATTGCGTTATTTTATGATTTTATTAATTGTTCACTTTTCAATTGAAATTTCTTTTTTTTTTATAATAGACATAATTTGTGGGAATAATTTTGTATTTTTCCTTTTATTCCTCTTCCCACCTTTTTATTTTAGTGGTTTATTGCTTTCTGGTCAGTCCGGGACGGAGGAAATTAATAGCAGTCGTGAGACCAAACGTAAGACCATCCAGTTTTAAAAAAAAAAGCAATTGGAGCCCATGTGTGATAGGGATATTTTGGGGTAAGTCCTTGTTTGAATAATCTTTGCTGCCCTGTTTGCATTATTTGATTTTATGTGTAGTGACTATTGTTAACCCACCCCCTTATCTTCACTGAGCGAGCTAGGCTAGCCCTTAGAATATCAAGGGCTAAAAGGGCGTAGCACAACGTTGCCTTACAAGATGGCCGCTCGACCCAAATGCAAAAAATGTAGCTAATTTTATGGCGGATTTTTCGTCTGTATTGACTTTTGGTCCACGACCAATAGCAAGCGAGCTATTCGAGGAGGCGCGGAAAAACGCGAATGGCAACGTTGCCTTACAAGATGGCCGCTTGACCCAAATGCAAAAAATGTAGCTAATTTTTTGGCGGATTTTTCGTCTGTATTGACTTTTGGTCCACGACCAATAGCAAGCGAGCTATTCAAGGAGGCGCGGAAAAACGCGAATGGCAACGTTGCCTTACAAGATGGCCGCTCGACCCAAATGCAAAAAATGTAGCTAATTTTTTGGCGGATTTTTCGTCTGTATTGACTTTTGGTCCACGACCAATAGCAAGCGAGCTATTCGAGGAGGCGCGGAAAAACGCGAATGGCAACGTTGCCTTACAAGATGGCCGCTTGACCCAAATGCAAAAAATGTAGCTAATTTTTTGGCGGATTTTTCGTCTGTATTGACTTTTGGTCCACGACCAATAGCAAGCGAGCTATTCGAGGAGGCGCGGAAAAACGCGAATGGCAACGTTGCCTTACAAGATGGCCGCTCGACCCAAATGCAAAAAATGTAGCTTATTTTATGGCGGATTTTTCGTCTGTATTGACTTTTGGTCCACGACCAATAGCAAGCGAGCTATTCGAGGAGGCGCGGAAAAACGCGAATGGCAACGTTGCCTTACAAGATGGCCGCTCGACCCAAATGCAAAAAATGTAGCTAATTTTTTGGCGGATTTTTCGTCTGTATTGACTTTTGGTCCACGACCAATAGCAAGCAAGCTATTCGAGGAGGCGCGGAAAAACGCGAATGGCAACGTTGCCTTACAAGATGGCCGCTCGACCCAAATGCAAAAAATGTAGCTAATTTTATGGCGGATTTTTCGTCTGTATTGACTTTTGGTCCACGACCAATAGCAAGCGAGCTATTCGAGGAGGCGCGGAAAAACGCAAATGACAACGTTGCCTTACAAGATGGCCGCTCGACCCAAATGCAAAAAATGTAGCTAATTTTTTGGCGGATTTTTCGTCTGTATTGACTTTTGGTCCACGACCAATAGCAAGCGAGCTATTCGAGGAAGCGCGGAAAAACGCGAATGGCAACGTTGCCTTACAAGATGGCCGCTCGACCCAAATGCAAAAAATGTAGCTAATTTTTTGGCGGATTTTTCGTCTGTATTGACTTTTGGTCCACGACCAATAGCAAGCGAGCTATTTGAGGAGGCGCGGAAAAACGCGAATGGCAACGTTGCCTTACAAGATGGCCGCTCGACACAAATGCAAAAAATGTAGCTAATTTTTTGGCGGATTTTTCGTCTGTATTGACTTTTGGTCCACGACCAATAGCAAGCGAGCTATTCGAGGAGGCGCGGAAAAACGCGAATAGCAACGTTGCCTTACAAGATGGCCGCTCGACCTAAATGCAAAAAATGTAGCTAATTTTTTGGCGGATTTTTCGTCTGTATTGACTTTTGGTCCACGACCAATAGCAAGCGAGCTATTCGAGGAGGCGCGGAAAAACGCGAATGGCAACGTTGCCTTACAAGATGGCCGCTCGACCCAAATGCAAAAAATGTAGCTAATTTTTTGGCGGATTTTTCGTCTGTATTGACTTTTGGTCCACGACCAATAGCAAGCGAGCTATTCGAGGAGGCGCAGAAAAACGCGAATGGCAACGTTGCCTTACAAGATGGCCGCTCGACCCAAATGCAAAAAATGTAGCTAATTTTATAGCGGATTTTTCGTCTGTATTGACTTTTGGTCCACGACCAATAGCAAGCGAGCTATTCGAGGAGGCGCGAAAAAACGCGAATGGCAACGTTGCCTTACAAGATGGCCGCTCGACCCAAAAGCAAAAAATGTAGCTAATTTTTTGGCGGATTTTTCGTCTGTATTGACTTTTGGTCCACGACCAATAGCAAGCGAGCTATTCGAGGAGGCGCGGAAAAACGCGAATGGCAACGTTGCCTTACAAGATGGCCGCTCGACCCAAATGCAAAAAATGTAGCTAATTTTTTGGCGGATTTTTCGTCTGTATTGACTTTTGGTCCACGACCAATAGCAAGCAAGCTAGTCGAGGAGGCGCGGAAAAACGCGAATGGCAACGTTGCCTTACAAGATGGCCGCTCGACCCAAATGCAAAAAATGTAGCTAATTTTATGGCGGATTTTTCGTCTGTATTGACTTTTGGTCCACGACCAATAGCAAGCGAGCTATTCGAGGAGGCGCGGAAAAACGCGAATGGCAACGTTGCCTTACAAGATGGCCGCTCGACCCAAATGCAAAAAATGTAGCTAATTTTTTGGCGGATTTTTCGTCTGTATTGACTTTTGGTCCACGACCAATAGCAAGCGAGCTATTCGAGGAGGCGCGGAAAAACGCGAATGACAACGTTGCCTTACAAGATGGCCGCTCGACCCAAATGCAAAAAATGTAGCTAATTTTTTGGCGGATTTTTCGTCTGTATTGACTTTTGGTCCACGACCAATAGCAAGCGAGCTATTCGAGGAGGCGCGGAAAAACGCGAATGGCAACGTTGCCTTACAAGATGGCCGCTCGACCCAAATGCAAAAAATGTAGCTAATTTTTTGGCGGATTTTTCGTCTGTATTGACTTTTGGTCCACGACCAATAGCAAGCAAGCTATTTGAGGAGGCGCGGAAAAACGCGAATGGCAACGTTGCCTTACAAGATGGCCGCTCGACACAAATGCAAAAAATGTAGCTAATTTTTTGGCGGATTTTTCGTCTGTATTGACTTTTGGTCCACGACCAATAGCAAGCGAGCTATTCGAGAAGGCGCGGAAAAACGCGAATGGCAACGTTGCCTTACAAGATGGCCGCTCGACCCAAATGCAAAAAATGTAGCTAATTTTTTGGCGGATTTTTCGTCTGTATTGACTTTTGGTCCACGACCAATAGCAAGCGAGCTATTCGAGGAGGCGCGAAAAAACGCGAATGGCAACGTTGCCTTACAAGATGGCCGCTCGACCCAAATGCAAAAAATGTAGCTAATTTTTTGGCGGATTTTTCGTCTGTATTGACTTTTGGTCCACGACCAATAGCAAGCGAGCTATTCGAGGAGGCGCGGAAAAACGCGAATAGCAACGTTGCCTTACAAGATGGCCGCTCGACCTAAATGCAAAAAATGTAGCTAATTTTTTGGCGGATTTTTCGTCTGTATTGACTTTTGGTCCACGACCAATAGCAAGCGAGCTATTCGAGGAGGCGCGGAAAAACGCGAATGGCAACGTTGCCTTACAAGATGGCCGCTCGACCCAAATGCAAAAAATGTAGCTAATTTTTAGGCGGATTTTTCGTCTGTATTGACTTTTGGTCCACGACCAATAGCAAGCGAGCTATTCGAGAAGGCTCGGAAAAACGCGAATGGCAACGTTGCCTTACAAGATGGCCGCTCGACCCAAATGCAAAAAATGTAGCTAATTTTTTGGCGGATTTTTCGTCTGTATTGACTTTTGGTCCACGACCAATAGCAAGCAAGCTATTCGAGGAGGCGCGGAAAAACGCGAATGGCAACGTTGCCTTACAAGATGGCCGCTCGACCCAAATGCAAAAAATGTAGCTAATTTTTTGGCGGATTTTTCGTCTGTATTGACTTTTGGTCCACGACCAATAGCAAGCGAGCTATTCGAGGAGGCGCGGAAAAACGCGAATGGCAACGTTGCCTTACAAGATGGCCGCTCGACCCAAATGCAAAAAATGTAGCTAATTTTTTGGCGGATTTTTCGTCTGTATTGACTTTTGGTCCACGACCAATAGCAAGCGAGCTATTTGAGGAGGCGCGGAAAAACGCGAATGGCAACGTTGCCTTACAAGATGGCCGCTCGACCCAAATGCAAAAAATGTAGCTAATTTTTTGGCGGATTTTTCGTCTGTATTGACTTTTGGTCCACGACCAATAGCAAGCGTGCTATTCGAGGAGGCGCGGAAAAACGCGAATTGCAACGTTGCCTTACAAGATGGCCGCTCGACCCAAATGCAAAAAATGTAGCTAATTTTTTGGCGGATTTTTCGTCTGTATTGACTTTTGGTCCACGACCAATAGCAAGCGAGCTATTCGAGGAGGCGCGGAAAAACGCGAATGGCAACGTTGCCTTACAAGATGGCCGCTCGACCCAAATGCAAAAAATGTAGCTAATTTTATGGCGGATTTTTCGTCTGTATTGACTTTTGGTCCACGACCAATAGCAAGCGAGCTATTCGAGGAGGCGCGGAAAAACGCGAATAGCAACGTTGCCTTACAAGATGGCCGCTTGACCCAAATGCAAAAAATGTAGCTAATTTTTTGGCGGATTTTTCGTCTGTATTGACTTTTGGTCCACGACCAATAGCAAGCGAGCTATTCGAGGAGGCGCGGAAAAACGCGAATGGCAACGTTGCCTTACAAGATGGCCGCTCGACCCAAATGCAAAAAATGTAGCTTATTTTATGGCGGATTTTTCGTCTGTATTGACTTTTGGTCCACGACCAATAGCAAGCGAGCTATTCGAGGAGGCGCGGAAAAACGCGAATGGCAACGTTGCCTTACAAGATGGCCGCTCGACCCAAATGCAAAAAATGTAGCTAATTTTTTGGCGGATTTTTCGTCTGTATTGACTTTTGGTCCACGACCAATAGCAAGCAAGCTATTCGAGGAGGCGCGGAAAAACGCGAATGGCAACGTTGCCTTACAAGATGGCCGCTCGACCCAAATGCAAAAAATGTAGCTAATTTTATGGCGGATTTTTCGTCTGTATTGACTTTTGGTCCACGACCAATAGCAAGCGAGCTATTCAAGGAGGCGCGGAAAAACGCGAATGGCAACGTTGCCTTACAAGATGGCCGCTCGACCCAAATGCAAAAAATGTAGCTAATTTTTTGGCGGATTTTTCGTCTGTATTGACTTTTGGTCCACGACCAATAGCAAGCGAGCTATTCGAGGAGGCGCGGAAAAACGCGAATGGCAACGTTGCCTTACAAGATGGCCGCTTGACCCAAATGCAAAAAATGTAGCTAATTTTTTGGCGGATTTTTCGTCTGTATTGACTTTTGGTCCACGACCAATAGCAAGTGGGCTATTCGAGGAGGCGCGGAAAAACGCGAATGGCAACGTTGCCTTACAAGATGGCCGCTCGACCCAAATGCAAAAAATGTAGCTAATTTTATGGCGGATTTTTCGTCTGTATTGACTTTTGGTCCACGACCAATAGCACGCGAGCTATTCGAGGAGGCGCGGAAACACGCAAATGGCAACGTTGCCTTACAAGATGGCCGCTCGACCCAAATGCAAAAAATGTAGCTAATTTTTTGGCGGATTTTTCGTCTGTATTGACTTTTGGTCCACGACCAATAGCAAGCGAGCTATTCGAGGAGGCGCGGAAAAACGCGAATGGCAACGTTGCCTTACAAGATGGCCGCTCGACCCAAATGCAAAAAATGTAGCTAATTTTTTGGCGGATTTTTCGTCTGTATTGCCTTTTGGTCCACGACCAATAGCAAGCGAGCTATTCGAGGAGGCGCGGAAAAACGCGAATGGCAACGTTGCCTTACAAGATGGCCGCTCGACCCAAATGCAAAAAAATGTAGCTAATTTTTTGGCGGATTTTTCGTCTGTATTGACTTTTGGTCCACGACCAATAGCAAGCGAGCTATTCGAGGAGGCGCGGAAAAACGCAAATGGCAACGTTGCCTTACAAGATGGCCGCTCGACCCAAATGCAAAAAATGTAGCTAATTTTTTGGCGGATTTTTCGTCTGTATTGACTTTTGGTCCACGACCAATAGCAAGCGAGCTATTCGAGGAGGCGCGGAAAAACGCGAATGGCAACGTTGCCTTACAAGATGGCCGCTCGACCCAAATGCAAAAAATGTAGCTAATTTTTTGGCGGATTTTTCGTCTGTATTGACTTTTGGTCCACGACCAATAGCAAGCGAGCTATTCGAGGAGGCGCGGAAAAACGCGAATGGCAACGTTGCCTTACAAGATGGCCGCTCGACCCAAATGCAAAAAATGTAGCTAATTTTTTGGCGGATTTTTCGTCTGTATTGACTTTTGGTCCACGACCAATAGCAAGCGAGCAATTCGAGGAGGCGCGGAAAAACGCGAATGGCAACGTTGCCTTACAAGATGGCCGCTCGACCCAAATGCAAAAAATGTAGCTAATTTTTTGGCGGATTTTTCGTCTGTATTGCCTTTTGGTCCACGACCAATAGCAAGCGAGCTATTCGAGGAGGCGCGGAAAAACGCGAATGGCAACGTTGCCTTACAAGATGGCCGCTCGACCCAAATGCAAAAAATGTAGCTAATTTTTTGGCGGATTTTTCGTCTGTATTGACTTTTGGTCCACGACCAATAGCAAGCGAGCTATTCGAGGAGGCGCGGAAAAACGCAAATGGCAACGTTGCCTTACAAGATGGCCGCTCGACCCAAATGCAAAAAATGTTGCTAATTTTTTGGCGGATTTTTCGTCTGTATTGACTTTTGGTCCACGACCAATAGCAAGCGAGCTATTCGAGGAGGCGCGGAAAAACGCGAATGGCAACGTTGCCTTACAAGATGGCCGCTCGACCCAAATGCAAAAAATGTAGCTAATTTTTTGGCGGATTTTTCGTCTGTATTGACTTTTGGTCCACGACCAATAGCAAGCGAGCTATTCGAGGAGGCGCGGAAAAACGCGAATGGCAACGTTGCCTTACAAGATGGCCGCTCGACCCAAATGCAAAAAATGTAGCTAATTTTTTGGCGGATTTTTCGTCTGTATTGACTTTTGGTCCACGACCAATAGCAAGCGAGCTATTCGAGGAGGCGCGGAAAAACGCGAATGGCAACGTTGCCTTACAAGATGGCCGCTCGACCCAAATGCAAAAAATGTAGCTAATTTTTTGGCGGATTTTTCGTCTGTATTGACTTTTGGTCCACGACCAATAGCAAGCGAGCTATTCGAGGAGGCGCGAAAAAACGCGAATGGCAACGTTGCCTTACAAGATGGCCCCTCGACCCAAATGCAAAAAATGTAGCTAATTTTTTGGCGGATTTTTCGTCTGTATTGACTTTTGGTCCACGACCAATAGCAAGCGAGCTATTCGAGGAGGCGCGGAAAAACGCGAATGGCAACGTTGCCTTACAAGATGGCCGCTCGACCCAAATGCAAAAAATGTAGCTAATTTTTTGGCGGATTTTTCGTCTGTATTGACTTTTGGTCCACGACCAATAGCAAGCGAGCTATTCGAGGAGGCGCAGAAAAACGCGAATGGCAACGTTGCCTTACAAGATGGCCGCTCGACCCAAATGCAAAAAATGTAGCTAATTTTATGGCGGATTTTTCGTCTGTATTGACTTTTGGTCCACGACCAATAGCAAGCGAGCTATTCGAGGAGGCGCGGAAAAACGCAAATGGCAACGTTGCCTTACAAGATGGCCGCTCGACCCAAATGCAAAAAATGTAGCTAATTTTTTGGCGGATTTTTCGTCTGTATTGACTTTTGGTCCACGACCAATAGCATGCGAGCTATTCGAGGCGGCGCGGAAAAACGCGAATGGCAACGTTGCCTTACAAGATGGCCGCTCGACCCAAATGCAAAAAATGTAGCTAATTTTTTGGCAAATTTTTCGTCTGTGTTGACTTTTGGTCCACGACCAATAGCAAGCGAGCTATTCGAGGAGGCGCGAAAAAACGCGAATGGCAACGTTGCCTTACAAGATGGCCGCTCGACCCAAATGCAAAAAATGTAGCTAATTTTTTGGCGGATTTTTCGTCTGTATTGACTTTTGGTCCACGACCAATAGCATGCGAGCTATTCGAGGCGGCGCGGAAAAACGCGAATGGCAACGTTGCCTTACAAGATGGCCGCTCGACCCAAATGCAAAAAATGTAGCTAATTTTTTGGCAAATTTTTCGTCTGTGTTGACTTTTGGTCCACGACCAATAGCAAGCGAGCTATTCGAGGAGGCGCGAAAAAACGCGAATGGCAACGTTGCCTTACAAGATGGCCGCTCGACCCAAATGCAAAAAATGTAGCTAATTTTTTGGCGGATTTTTCGTCTGTATTGACTTTTGGTCCACGACCAATAGCAAGCGAGCTATTCGAGGAGGCGCGGAAAAACGCGAATGGCAACGTTGCCTTACAAGATGGCCGCTCGACCCAAATGCAAAAAATGTAGCTAATTTTATGGCGGATTTTTCGTCTGTATTGACTTTTGGTCCACGACCAATAGCAAGCGAGCTATTCAAGGAGGCGCGGAAAAACGCGAATGGCAACGTTGCCTTACAAGATGGCCGCTCGACCCAAATGCAAAAAATGTAGCTAATTTTTTGATGGATTTTTCGTCTGTATTGACTTTTGGTCCACGACCAATAGCAAGCGAGCTATTCGAGGAGGCGCGGAAAAACGCGAATGGCAACGTTGCCTTACAAGATGGCCGCTCGACCGAAAAGCAAAAAATGTAGCTAATTTTTTGGCGGATTTTTCGTCTGTATTGACTTTTGGTCCACGACCAATAGCAAGCGAGCTATTCGAGGAGGCGCGGAAAAACGCGAATGGCAACGTTGCCTTACAAGATGGCCGCTCGACCCAAATGCAAAAAATGTAGCTAATTTTTTGGCGGATTTTTCGTCTGTATTGACTTTTGGTCCACGACCAATAGCAAGCGAGCTATTCGAGGAGGCGCGAATTACATCCTGTACATGTACCTTCTACAGAGAAGACCCTGTATATACATTTACTTATGAATTATATTTATTGCAGACATATTATTTTTTATATAAATATTATTTTTATATTTTATTTTAATATTATTTATGGAATCATAAAAACTAAGAATGTTAGTTTTTATTTAGTTTACTTTAAAGGAATATCATTTTATTTTAAGACAGTCTTACAACAACCAGCAAACAATAAACTTAATAAATAAATACAATCGAGTATTATTTAAAATTTATGTAATATAAAATAATTTAATTACATTATAATAAAGTTGTTTGAAATTAATTGTTTTTTTTAATAAAACAATAAACGTAAGACGTAATTGGCGCAGTCAATGGTAGGATAGTTTTATCCAAGTATTTTATTAAAATACGTCAGTTTCAACTGTTTGTGGAAAGAATCTACTCCCAAACAAAAAACATCGTGGAATCTACAACGAGCAGAGTCCATCCTCGAACATTAGAAGGTATCCATTGCGGACTGTTCTACGTGGATTCAACACTAGGCCCAGAGACTACACTTCACGGAATCTCCCGCATCGAGGTCCGAAGAACACGTGCACGTCCAGAGGCAACATATCCGGTTCCCTGCATTGATATCCGAAGTACGGCCGCATGTAAGTCGATTTTGTTTTGTCAATTGCGTGATTCGATTGTAGGTGCAATTAATGTCATTTAATATCGATTCCGAAATAAATTTTATTATTGAAATCCTAGATAAGATAACCTTGGATTCTCCTCAAAAACCAAAGATAGATATTGATAATACAGATAGGGTTGAGAATTTTGAAATTAATTTTAGCATAATGGAAGAATTTAAACCCGAATACTTGTCCTGCATACCAACTTTTGACGGTAATGCTAACGACTTGCATAATTTTCTAGCTAGTTCCGAAAGTTTAGTAAATACATTTGTAACTAAATCAAACGCTAATACTTTTGCTAGCGTATATATTTTTAAAAGTATATGTAATAAATTAACAGGTCCTGCAAAGGTTGCTATTAATATTCAACAAGTTCAGAATTTTAACGATTTAAAAACTGTCCTTATTCAAAATTTTGCAGATCAACGAGACGATGCTTGCCTCGTTCGGGATTTAGTTTTACTAAAACAAAGCAATAGCACTCCTTTGCAATTTTACGAAAAGTGCGTTAGCATATTAAATTTATTAAGTTCATATACTAGAGCAACAGAAGTAAACGTAGATGCACAGAAGGCAAAAACTGATTTTTTTACTAAAATTACATTAAAATCATTTTTATGTGGATTAAAGGAACCATTGGGTTCAATAATTAGAGCAATGCGTCCCGCTAATCTACAAACTGCATTGCAATATATTAACGAAGAAGATAATTGTAAATATTATCAACATAATATTCAAAACCCATCACAAACGATGCAAACATTTAAATCTCAAAATGTTTCATCGCCATTTCAAACTCGTCCTCAACTAAACCAAGCACAAGTACAAAAAGGGCACTTTCAACAAAGGCAACCAATAAAAAATTATGCTCCTGATTTTAATAAAACTCAAATAAACGCTTGGAAACCAAATCCGAATTTCAATAATAATTATACTCCTACTCCAATGAGTATTTCTACAAATACTAATATTCAGAGTAATCAAAAACACAATCGAAATTGGTCTTCTCGAGAATTACATAACAATGAAACCGAAACTGAGCATTATAATGTTGAATTAGAAGAACAGCATACTGCTGTTAACGAATATAACGAATGCATACCAGATACTAATCTCACCCACCAAAATTTTACGATAACTGCCGACAATCTCAATCCAAGCTAGTATCTGTTAATAACAACGAACAGTATATCTCCGAATTACCTTATATAGATGTCCCTGAAATCAATTGTTCATTTTTAATTGACACCGGTGCATCAATATCTTTCATCAATCCGGAGATTGCAAATCAATATTGGCCTAACCGAATATATTATAACCCTATCGAAATTACAAATTGTATGCAAACATATCGAAAAGAATTAGCAGTAAATATACCATGTTTATCAATTTTTGAAAACAACATTCCATTAAATTTTCATTTGTTTAATTTTCATAAAAAATTCACTGGATTAATAGGTATCGACACATTGAAACTATTAGGCGCTACTGTAGATTTAAAAAACTCCAAATTAATCACTCAGAACGCAGTTTTGCCATTAAAAATGAAAGAATTGCCTAATAAATCTGTTGTTTTCAATATAGAACCTTTTACCGAACAGCTCATTCAAGTACATACAGAAATTAGAAATGGAGCAATAATTGTACCTCATCAAGGTAACAGTTCAATTCAAATACCAGAATGCATAACTTTAGCACAGAATGGTAAAGCATTAGTATCGATACAAAATAGTTCTGAAGAGCTTCTCTCGCTAAAACTCCACGAACCCATACCTGTTATCAAATATACTCCAAATTTGTTTGAGCAGTGTTGCGAAATCAATAATTTCAATAATGTCGACAATTCCCTCGATTTAAATCTAATCAAAACAGACCATATGAATAACGAAGAAAAACATTCAATAAAAAAAGTTTGTCAAGAATATTCAGAATTATTTCACAATGAAAATAATAATTTGACTTGTACCACTCAAATTAGACATCAAATAAGAACAACAGACGACTCTCCTGTATATACAAAAACTTACCGCTATCCACATATACACAAGCAAGAAGTTCAAAAACAAATTGACAAAATGTTAAAGTCAAAGATAATAGCACCTTCAAACTCTCCTTGGTCATCACCTATTTGGGTAGTACCCAAAAAAATTGACCAAAGTGGCAAACAAAAATGGCGAATCGTCATCGACTATCGCAAGTTGAATGAAAAAACCATAAGTGATAAGTATCCCATTCCTAACATCTCAGACCTATTAGACAAACTAGGACGGTGTCAATACTTTTCGACAATCGATCTCGCAAGCGGTTTTCATCAAATTAAAATTGATCCACAAGATACCGAAAAAACAGCATTTAACACAGAAAATGGCCACTACGAATTTTTGAGAATGCCGTTTGGCTTAAAGAATGCTCCTAGCACTTTCCAACGAGTCATGGACCACATTCTAAAAGGTTTAAATAATAAGATCTGTCTAGTATATCTAGATGATATAATTGTCTTTTCAGTTTCCCTTCAGGAACACATTGAAAATTTAAAATTAGTCTTTCAAAGACTAAAAGAATCAAACTTCAAAATTCAAGTTGATAAAACAACCTTTTTGCAAAAATCAGTATCTTATTTAGGTCACGTAATTACTCCCGAAGGAATTATGCCAGACCCAAATAAAATCAAAGCAATACAAAACTTTCCAGTTCCAAAAACTACCAAGGAAATAAAGTCATTTCTTGGACTTTTAGGTTACTACAGGCGTTTCATTAATAATTTAGCAAAAATAACAAAACCTTTAACAACGTGTTTAAAGAAGAAGGCTAAAATAGTTCATAATCCCGAATTTTTACAATGTTTTGACACTTGCAAAAACCTCCTAATAAACAAACCGATCTTGCAATACCCTGATTTTTCAAAGACTTTTAATGTCACCACAGATGCAAGTAACCTAGCCATCGGTGCTGTACTCTCGCAAGGTCCCATTGGCAAAGATTTACCAGTAGCTTTTGCATCAAGAACCCTAAACGAATCCGAACAAAACTACAGCACTATCGAAAGAGAACTGTTAGCAATAGTTTATGCATGCAAATACTTTCGACCTTATATTTATGGTACGAAGTTTAACATAATAACCGATCACATGCCCCTGCAATGGCTTATGTCCTTAAAAGAGCCAAACTCAAAATTAATTCGTTGGCGTCTTAAATTAGAAGAGTTTGACTACCAAATATTTTATAAAAAAGGCTTACAAAATAGCAACGCAGATGCCCTTTCCCGTGTGGAAATACATGTGAATGAAACCGATCAAGTGCCACCACATTTATTAGATTACATGGATAATTTTAATGAAAAACTTTCAAAATCTGAATCGATAAGAGTCCATCCAGACCCGGAAACCCCACCTATAATTGATAGTGACGATGGTACTCAGCACTCAACTGAAGATAACATAGGTTTACAAATTCCTATCACGGAATCTCCTTTAAATGTATCACATAACCAGATAATCATTGAATTAGTGCAACACTCTCCCGCAAAACTCAAGATGGTACAACCTTACGAACACAAGCAATGTTTCTATGTACAAATATCAGAAAACAATTTTGTAAAAGACGTTATATCTTTTGTAAAAAATTACATTGTTCCGAACATAACCTATTACATATATTTTGAACAACCTGATGTTTACGAAAAATTTACGGTAATCACAAGACAATATTTTGATTCAAATGCTTGTAAATTTGTTTGTTCTAAAATAAAACTCATCAACATACCATTAGACGAAATTGATGAGACAATAGAACAATTTCACACCTCAAAAACAAACCATCGTGGAACAAACGAAACGTATGAAAGGATTAAAAGAACGCATTATGCCCCAAACTTAAAAAAAAGAATTCAATTATTTATTAATAAATGTGACATATGTCAACAAGCCAAATACGAAAGGTCACCTATTCAAGTCAAGTTTAATATTACACCAACACCAAATAAACCACTTGAAATAGTGCATATTGATACTTTTCAAATATTAAAAACTAAATTTTTAACTATTGTAGACTCATTCTCGAAATATGCACAAGCTTATCCATTAACTACAGTTAATGCTATAGAGATAACTGACAAATTACTTATGTATTTTTCACATCACGGTCTACCTACACTTATAATATCAGATAACGGAACTGAATTTAAAAATAACATAATTCAAGACTTGTTAAAACTACACAAAATAGAGATGCATTTTTGTACACCAAATAATCCAACTTCTAATGGTTTAATAGAAAGACTACATTTAACCTTAATTGAACACATTCGCCTGCTAAAAGCATCGTATCCTAATGAAATACCCCAGAAATACATGCTATACGCAATTGTAGCCTATAACAACTCTATCCATTCTTCTACAAAATTAAAACCTATAGAAATACTTAATGGTCATATTAATAATGAATCTCTTTTATCTATCGATTTAGAACACGCTCTCTCGCAAAATTACATTGAAACACATAAAGAAAAAGTAAAAGAATTATATGCGTGTATTAACGAAAAACTATCACAAAACAAATCAAATGTTATTAACAAACGCAATGAAAACATTATTGAAACCCAAACTAACGAACTTAAAGAAGCTAGACCCAAAAATTTTACGAGCACCAGACACAAAGATCATAATAAGTTCTCAAAAGTGAAAAACGTACAATCTATAAACCCAGACAAGAGAACAATATCAACAACTACTGGCAATATAATTCATTTGCGAAACATTCAAAGACCTTTGTATACGGAGAAATCAAATTCCGAAACCGATTAATTATCTTCACATCAAAATAAATTAGATCATAAATTTTAGCACTTCCTATAAAAATTAAAATATAAATTGTGCCTACTATCTACTATGTTACCATGCTCAATCAATTAATTAGACTCTGCTGATCTTGAACAACATTTAAAGCATATTTTAACGGACTTGACTCATAACTCACCAAATTATAATTTAAATTTTAAGAAATTGCAAATGATTTTGCTAATTAAAGAACTACTAGTGTGAATATTTTGCAAGCCTACTCAAAAATATATAAGATATCGGGAAATTCCTTATGCTGGTGTATTTCGGTATTCGCAACCCTAAGTTATTTCCTTTTACATCCATCCATTTCAAGATATCAATAAACTACATCTTAGAGACACGTATTGCATTTATGATTGAGTCATGTTTTTGGCTGGACAGGTCGATTTATTTTGCAGGATTATATGGATCATATCAAGAATGAATAAAAATATTCATGTTCAACAATCTCAACTGAACTAGCATGAAAATGGACCAATAATGGGTGGTAACAAGCATGACAGCTGACCAAGCTTCGGAAGAAGAATCTCCCTGCAACTTGGTTCTTATAGGGGAGGAATTACATCCTGTACATGTACCTTCTACAGAGAAGACCCTGTATATACATTTACTTATGAATTATATTTATTGCAGACATATTATTTTTTATATAAATATTATTTTTATATTTTATTTTAATATTATTTATGGAATCATAAAAACTAAGAATGTTAGTTTTTATTTAGTTTACTTTAAAGGAATATCATTTTATTTTAAGACAGTCTTACAACAACCAGCAAACAATAAACTTAATAAATAAATACAATCGAGTATTATTTAAAATTTATGTAATATAAAATAATTTAATTACATTATAATAAAGTTGTTTGAAATTAATTGTTTTTTTTAATAAAACAATAAACGTAAGACGTAATTCGCGGAAAGACGCGAATAGCAACGTTGCCTTACAAGATGGCCGCTCGACCCAAATGCAAAAAATGTAGCTAATTTTTTGGCGGATTTTTCGTCTGTATTGACTTTTGGTCCACGACCAATAGCAAGCGAGCTATTCGAGGAGGCGCGGAAAAACGCGAATGGCAACGTTGCCTTACAAGATGGCCGCTCGACCCAAATGCAAAAAATGTAGCTAATTTTTTAGCGAATTTTTCGTCTGTGTTGACTTTTGGTCCACGACCAATAGCAAGCGAGCTATTCGAGGAGGCGCGAAAAAACGCGAATGGCAACGTTGCCTTACAAGATGGCCGCTTGACCCAAATGCAAAAAATGTAGCTTATTTTTTGGCGGATTTTTTGTCTGTATTGACTTTTGGTCCACGACCAATACTAAGCGAGCTATTCGAGGAGGCGCGGAAAAACGCGAATGGCAACGTTGCCTTACAAGATGGCCGCTCGACCCAAAAGCAAAAAATGTAGCTAATTTTTTGGCGGATTTTTCGTCTGTATTGACTTTTGGTTCACGACCAATAGCAAGCGAGCTATTCGAGGAGGCGCGGAAAAACGCGAATGGCAACGTTGCCTTACAAGATGGCCGCTCGACCCAAATGCAAAAAATGTAGCTAATTTTTTGGCGGATTTTTTGCCTGTATTGACTTTTGGTCCACGACCAATAGCAAGCGAGCTATTCGAGGAAGCGCGGAAAAACGCGAATGGTAACGTTGCCTTACAAGATGGCCTCTCGACCGAAATGCAAAAAATGTAGCTAATTTTATGGCGGATTTTTCGTCTGTATTGACTTTTGGTCCACGACCAATAGCAAGCGAGCTATTCGAGGAGGCGCGGAAAAACGCGAATGGCAACGTTGCCTTACAAGATGGCCGCTCGACCCAAAGGCAAAAAATGTAGCTAATTTTTTGGCGGATTTTTCGTCTGTATTGACTTTTGGTCCACGACCAATAGCAAGCGAGCTATTCGAGGAGGCGCGGAAAAACGCGAATGGCAACGTTGCCTTACAAGATGGCCGCTTGACCCAAATGCAAAAAATGTAGCTAATTTTTTGGCGGATTTTTCGTCTGTATTGACTTTTGGTCCACGACCAATAGCAAGCGAGCTATTCGAGGAGGCGCGGAAAAACGCAAATGGCAACGTTGCCTTACAAGATGGCCGCTCGACCCAAATGCAAAAAATGTAGCTAATTTTTTGGCGGATTTTTCGTCTGTTTTGACTTTTGGTCCACGACCAATAGCAAGCGAGCTATTCGAGGAGGCGCGGAAAAACGCGAATGGCAACGTTGCCTTACAAGATGGCCGCTCGACCCAAATGCAAAAAATGTAGCTAATTTTTTGGCGGATTTTTCGTCTGTATTGACTTTTGGTCCACAACCAATAGCAAGCGAGCTATTCGAGGAGGCGCGGAAAAACGCGAATGGCAACGTTGCCTTACAAGATGGCCGCTCGACCCAAATGCAAAAAATGTAGCTAATTTTTTGGCGGATTTTTCGTCTGTATTGACTTTTGGTCCACGACCAATAGCAAGCGAGCTATTCGAGGAAGCGCGGAAAAACGCGAATGGCAACGTTGCCTTACAAGATGGCCTCTCGACCGAAATGCAAAAAATGTAGCTAATTTTATGGCGGATTTTTCGTCTGTATTGACTTTTGGTCCACGACCAATAGCAAGCGAGCTATTCGAGGAGGCGCGGAAAAACGCGAATGGCAACGTTGCCTTACAAGATGGCCGCTCGACCCAAAGGCAAAAAATGTAGCTAATTTTTTAGCGGATTTTTCGTCTGTATTGACTTTTGGTCCACGACCAATAGCAAGCGAGCTATTCGAGGAGGCGCGGAAAAACGCGAATGGCAACGTTGCCTTACAAGATGGCCGCTTGACCCAAATGCAAAAAATGTAGCTAATTTTTTGGCGGATTTTTCGTCTGTATTGACTTTTGGTCCACGACCAATAGCAAGCGAGCTATTCGAGGAGGCGCGGAAAAACGCGAATGGCAACGTTGCCTTACAAGATGGCCGCTCGACCCAAATGCAAAAAATGTAGCTAATTTTATGGCGGATTTTTCGTCTGTATTGACTTTTGGTCCACGACCAATAGCAAGCGAGCTATTCGAGGAGGCGCGGAAAAACGCGAATGGCAACGTTGCCTTACAAGATGGCCGCTCGACCCAAATGCAAAAAATGTAGCTAATTTTTTGGCGGATTTTTCGTCTGTATTGACTTTTGGTCCACGACCAATAGCAAGCGAGCTATTCGAGGAGGCGCGGAAAAACGCGAATGGCAACGTTGCCTTACAAGATGGCCGTTCGACCCAAAAGCAAAAAATGTAGCTAATTTTTTGGCGGATTTTTTGTCTGTATTGACTTTTGGTCCACGACCAATAGCAAGCAAGCTATTCGAGGAGGCGCGGAAAAACGCGAATGGCAACTTGCCTTACAAGATGGCCGCTCGACCCAAATGCAAAAAATGTAGCTAATTTTATGGCGGATTTTTCGTCTTTATTGACTTTTGGTCCACGACCAATAGCAAGCGAGCTATTCGAGGAGGCGCGGAAAAACGCGAATGGCAACGTTGCCTTACAAGATGGCCGCTCGACCCAAATGCAAAAAATGTAGCTAATTTTTTGGCGGATTTTTCGTCTCTATTGACTTTTGGTCCACGACCTATAGCAAGCGAGCTATTCGAGGAGGCGCGGAAAAACGCGAATGGCAACGTTGCCTTACAAGATGGCCGCTCGACCCAAACGCAAAAAATGTAGCTAATTTTTTAGCGGATTTTTCGTCTGTATTGACTTTTGGTCCACGACCAATAGCAAGCGAGCTATTCGAGGAGGCGCGGAAAAACGCGAATGGCAACGTTGCCTTACAAGATGGCCGCTCGACCCAAATGCAAAAAATGTAGCTAATTTTTTGGCGGATTTTTCGTCTGTATTGACTTTTGGTCCACAACCAATAGCAAGCGAGCTATTCGAGGAGGCGCGAAAAAACGCGAATGGCAACGTTGCCTTACAAGATGGCCGCTCGACCCAAACGCAAAAAATGTAGCTAATTTTTTGGCGGATTTTTCGTCTGTATTGACTTTTGGTCCACGACCAATAGCAAGCGAGCTATTCGAGGAGGCGCGAAAAAACGCAAATGGCAACGTTGCCTTACAAGATGGCCGCTCGACCCAAATGCAAAAAATGTAGCTAATTTTTTGGCGGATTTTTCGTCTGTATTGACTTTTGGTCCACGACCAATAGCAAGCAAGCTATTCGAGAAGGCGCGGAAAAACGCGAATGGCAACGTTGCCTTACAAGATGGCCGCTCGACCCAAATGCAAAAAATGTAGCTAATTTTTTGGCGGATTTTTCGTCTGTATTGACTTTTGGTCCACGACCAATAGCAAGCGAGCTATTCGAGGAGGCGCGGAAAAACGCAAATGGCAACGTTGCCTTACAAGATGGCCGCTCGACCCAAATGCAAAAAATGTAGCTAATTTTTTGGCGGATTTTTCGTCTGTATTGACTTTTGGTCCACGACCAATAGCAAGCGAGCTATTCGAGGAGGCGCGGAAAAACGCAAATGGCAACGTTGCCTTACAAGATGGCCGCTCGACCCAAAAGCAAAAAATGTAGCTAATTTTTTGGCGGATTTTTCGTCTGTATTGACTTTTGGTCCACGACCAATAGCAAGCGAGCTATTCGAGGAGGCGCGGAAAAACGCGAATGGCAACGTTGCCTTACAAGATGGCCGCTCGACCCAAATGCAAAAAATGTAGCTAATTTTTTGGCGGATTTTTCGTCTGTATTGACTTTTGGTCCACGACCAATAGCAAGCAAGCTATTCGAGAAGGCGCGGAAAAACGCGAATGGCAACGTTGCCTTACAAGATGGCCGCTCGACCCAAATGCAAAAAATGTAGCTAATTTTTTGGCGGATTTTTCGTCTGTATTGACTTTTGGTCCACGACCAATAGCAAGCGAGCTATTCGAGGAGGCGCGAAAAAACGCAAATGGCAACGTTGCCTTACAAGATGGCCGCTCGACCCAAATGCAAAAAATGTAGCTAATTTTTTGGCGGATTTTTCGTCTGTATTGACTTTTGGTCCACGACCAATAGCAAGCAAGCTATTCGAGAAGGCGCGGAAAAACGCGAATGGCAACGTTGCCTTACAAGATGGCCGCTCGACCCAAATGCAAAAAATGTAGCTAATTTTTTGGCGAATTTTTCGTCTGTATTGACTTTTGGTCCACGACCAATAGCAAGCGAGCTATTCGAGGAGGCGCGGAAAAACGCAAATGGCAACGTTGCCTTACAAGATGGCCGCTCGACCCAAATGCAAAAAATGTAGCTAATTTTTTGGCGGATTTTTCGTCTGTATTGACTTTTGGTCCACGACCAATAGCAAGCGAGCTATTCGAGGAGGCGCGGAAAAACGCGAATGGCAACGTTGCCTTACAAGATGGCCGCTCGACCCAAATGCAAAAAATGTAGCTAATTTTTTGGCGGATTTTTCGTCTGTATTGACTTTTGGTCCACGACCAATAGCAAGCGAGCTATTCGTAGAGGCGCGGAAAAACGCGAATGGCAACGTTGCCTTACAAGATGGCCGCTCGACCCAAATGCAAAAAATGTAGCTAATTTTTTGGCGGATTTTTCGTCTGTATTGACGTTTGGTCCACGACCAATAGCAAGCGAGCTATTCGAGGAGGCGCGGAAAAACGCGAATGGCAACGTTGCCTTACAAGATGGCCGCTCGACCCAAATGCAAAAAATGTAGCTAATTTTTTGGCGGATTTTTCGTCTGTATTGACTTTTGGTCCACGACCAATAGCAAGCGAGCTATTCGAGGAGGCGCGGAAAAACGCGAATGGCAACGTTGCCTTACAAGATGGCCGCTCGACCCAAATGCAAAAAATGTAGCTAATTTTTTGGCGGATTTTTCGTCTCTATTGACTTCTGGTCCACGACCAATAGCAAGCAAGCTATTCGAGGAGGCGCGGAAAAACGCGAATGGCAACGTTGCCTTACAAGATGGCCGCTCGACCCAAATGCAAAAAATGTAGCTAATTTTTTGGCGGATTTTTCGTCTGTATTGACTTTTGGTCCACGACCAATAGCAAGCGAGCTATTCGAGGAGGCGCGGAAAAACGCGAATGGCAACGTTGCCTTACAAGATGGCCGCTCGACCCAAATGCAAAAAATGTAGCTAATTTTTTGGCGGATTTTTCGTCTGTATTGACTTTTGGTCCACGAATAATAGCAAGCGAGCTATTCGAGGAGGCGCGGAAAAACGCGAATGGCAACGTTGCCTTACAAGATGGCCGCTCGACCCAAATGCAAAAAATGTAGCTAATTTTTTGGCGGATTTTTCGTCTGTATTGACTTTTGGTCCACGACCAATAGCAAGCGAGCTATTCGAGGAGGCGCGGAAAAACGCGAATGGCAACGTTGCCTTACAAGATGGCCGCTCGACCCAAATGCAAAAAATGTAGCTAATTTTTTGGCGGATTTTTCGTCTGTATTGACTTTTGGTCCACGACCAATAGCAAGCGAGCTATTCGAGGAGGCGCGGAAAAACGCGAATGGCAACGTTGCCTTACAAGATGGCCGCTCGACCCAAATGCAAAAAATGTAGCTAATTTTTTGGCGGATTTTTCGTCTGTATTGACTTTTGGTCCACGACCAATAGCAAGCGAGCTATTCGTAGAGGCGCGGAAAAACGCGAATGGCAACGTTGCCTTACAAGATGGCCGCTCGACCCAAATGCAAAAAATGTAGCTAATTTTTTGGCGGATTTTTCGTCTGTATTGACGTTTGGTCCACGACCAATAGCAAGCGAGCTATTCGAGGAGGCGCGGAAAAACGCGAATGGCAACGTTGCCTTACAAGATGGCCGCTCGACCCAAATGCAAAAAATGTAGCTAATTTTTTGGCGGATTTTTCGTCTGTATTGACTTTTGGTCCACGACCAATAGCAAGCGAGCTATTCGAGGAGGCGCGGAAAAACGCGAATGGCAACGTTGCCTTACAAGATGGCCGCTCGACCCAAATGCAAAAAATGTAGCTAATTTTTTGGCGGATTTTTCGTCTCTATTGACTTCTGGTCCACGACCAATAGCAAGCAAGCTATTCGAGGAGGCGCGGAAAAACGCGAATGGCAACGTTGCCTTACAAGATGGCCGCTCGACCCAAATGCAAAAAATGTAGCTAATTTTTTGGCGGATTTTTCGTCTGTATTGACTTTTGGTCCACGACCAATAGCAAGCGAGCTATTCGAGGAGGCGCGGAAAAACGCGAATGGCAACGTTGCCTTACAAGATGGCCGCTCGACCCAAATGCAAAAAATGTAGCTAATTTTTTGGCGGATTTTTCGTCTGTATTGACTTTTGGTCCACGAATAATAGCAAGCGAGCTATTCGAGGAGGCGCGGAAAAACGCGAATGGCAACGTTGCCTTACAAGATGGCCGCTCGACCCAAATGCAAAAAATGTAGCTAATTTTTTGGCGGATTTTTCGTCTGTATTGACTTTTGGTCCACGACCAATAGCAAGCGAGCTATTCGAGGAGGCGCGGAAAAACGCGAATGGCAACGTTGCCTTACAAGATGGCCGCTCGACCCAAATGCAAAAAATGTAGCTAATTTTTTGGCGGATTTTTCGTCTGTATTGACTTTTGGTCCACGACCAATAGCAAGCGAGCTATTCGAGGAGGCGCGGAAAAACGCGAATGGCAACGTTGCCTTACAAGATGGCCGCTCGACCCAAATGCAAAAAATGTAGCTAATTTTTTGGCGGATTTTTCGTCTGTATTGACTTTTGGTCCACGACCAATAGCAAGCGAGCTATTCGAGGAGGCGCAGAAAAACGCGAATGGCAACGTTGCCTTACAAGATGGCCGCTCGACCCAAATGCAAAAAATGTAGCTAATTTTATAGCGGATTTTTCGTCTTTATTGACTTTTGGTCCACGACCAATAGCAAGCGAGCTATTCGAGGAGGCGCGGAAAAACGCAAATGGCAACGTTGCCTTACAAGATGGCCGCTCGACCCAAATGCAAAAAATGTAGCTAATTTTTTGGCGGATTTTTCGTCTGTATTGACTTTTGGTCCACGACCAATAGCAAGCGAGCTATTCGAGGAGGCGCGGAAAAACGCGAATGGCAACGTTGCCTTACAAGATGGCCGCTCGACCCAAATGCAAAAAATGTAGCTTATTTTTTGGCGGATTTTTCGTCTGTATTGACTTTTGGTCCACGACCAATAGCAAGCGAGCTATTCGAGGAGGCGCGGAAAAACGCAAATGGCAACGTTGCCTTACAAGATGGCCGCTCGACCCAAATGCAAAAAATGTAGCTAATTTTTTGGCGGATTTTTCGTCTGTATTGACTTTTGGTCCACGACCAATAGCAAGCGAGCTATCTAAGGAGGCGCGGAAAAACGCAAATGGCAACGTTGCCTTACAAGATGGCCGCTCGACCCAAATGCAAAAAATGTAGCTAATTTTTTGGCGGATTTTTCGTCTGTATTGACTTTTGGTCCACGACCAATAGCAAGCGAGCTATTCGAGGAGGCGCGAAAAAACGCGAATGGCAACGTTGCCTTACAAGATGGCCGCTCGACCCAAATGCAAAAAATGTAGCTAATTTTTTGGCGGATTTTTTGTCTGTATTGACTTTTGGTCCACGACCAATAGCAAGCGAGCTATTCGAGGAGGCGCGGAAAAACGCAAATGGCAACGTTGCCTTACAAGATGGCCGCTCGACCCAAATGCAAAAAATGTAGCTAATTTTTTGGCGGATTTTTCGTCTCTATTGACTTTTGGTCCACGACCAATAGCAAGCGAGCTATTCGAGGAGGCGCGGAAAAACGCGAATGGCAACGTTGCCTTACAAGATGGCCGCTCGACACAAATGCAAAAAATGTAGCTAATTTTTTGGCGGATTTTTCGTCTGTATTGACTTTTGGTCCACGACCAATAGCAAGCGAGCTATTCGAGAAGGCGCGGAAAAACGCGAATGGCAACGTTGCCTTACAAGATGGCCGCTCGACCCAAATGCAAAAAATGTAGCTAATTTTTTGGCGGATTTTTCGTCTGTATTGACTTTTGGTCCACGACCAATAGCAAGCGAGCTATTCGAGGAGGCGCGAAAAAACGCGAATGGCAACGTTGCCTTACAAGATGGCCGCTCGACCCAAATGCAAAAAATGTAGCTAATTTTTTGGCGGATTTTTCGTCTGTATTGACTTTTGGTCCACGACCAATAGCAAGCGAGCTATTCGAAGAGGCGCGAAAAAACGCGAATAGCAACGTTGCCTTACAAGATGGCCGCTCGACCTAAATGCAAAAAATGTAGCTAATTTTTTGGCGGATTTTTCGTCTGTATTGACTTTTGGTCCACGACCAATAGCAAGCGAGCTATTCGAGGAGGCGCGGAAAAACGCGACTGGCAACGTTGCCTTACAAGATGGCCGCTCGACCCAAATGCAAAAAATGTAGCTAATTTTTTGGCGGATTTTTCGTCTGTATTGACTTTTGGTCCACGACCAATAGCAAGCGAGCTATTCGAGGAGGCGCGGAAAAACGCGACTGGCAACGTTGCCTTACAAGATGGCCGCTCGACCCAAATGCAAAAAATGTAGCTAATTTTTTGGCGGATTTTTCGTCTGTATTGACTTTTGGTCCACGACCAATAGCAAGCGAGCTATTCGAGGAGGCGCGGAAAAACGCGAATGGCAACGTTGCCTTACAAGATGGCCGCTTGAACCAAATGCAAAAAATGTAGCTAATTTTTTGCCGGATTTTTCGTCTGTATTGACTTTTGGTCCACGACCAATAGCAAGCGAGCTATTCGAGGAGGCGCGGAAAAACGCGAATGGCAACGTTGCCTTACAAGATGGCCGCTCGACCCAAATGCAAAAAATGTAGCTAATTTTTTGGCGGATTTTTCGTCTCTATTGACTTTTGGTCCACGACCAATAGCAAGCGAGCTATTCGAGGAGGCGCGGAAAAACGCGAATGGCAACGTTGCCTTACAAGATGGCCGCTCGACACAAATGCAAAAAATGTAGCTAATTTTTTGGCGGATTTTTCGTCTGTATTGACTTTTGGTCCACGACCAATAGCAAGCGAGCTATTCGAGAAGGCGCGGAAAAACGCGAATGGCAACGTTGCCTTACAAGATGGCCGCTCGACCCAAATGCAAAAAATGTAGCTAATTTTTTGGCGGATTTTTCGTCTGTATTGACTTTTGGTCCACGACCAATAGCAAGCGAGCTATTCGAGGAGGCGCGAAAAAACGCGAATGGCAACGTTGCCTTACAAGATGGCCGCTCGACCCAAATGCAAAAAATGTAGCTAATTTTTTGGCGGATTTTTCGTCTGTATTGACTTTTGGTCCACGACCAATAGCAAGCGAGCTATTCGAAGAGGCGCGAAAAAACGCGAATAGCAACGTTGCCTTACAAGATGGCCGCTCGACCTAAATGCAAAAAATGTAGCTAATTTTTTGGCGGATTTTTCGTCTGTATTGACTTTTGGTCCACGACCAATAGCAAGCGAGCTATTCGAGGAGGCGCGGAAAAACGCGACTGGCAACGTTGCCTTACAAGATGGCCGCTCGACCCAAATGCAAAAAATGTAGCTAATTTTTTGGCGGATTTTTCGTCTGTATTGACTTTTGGTCCACGACCAATAGCAAGCGAGCTATTCGAGGAGGCGCGGAAAAACGCGACTGGCAACGTTGCCTTACAAGATGGCCGCTCGACCCAAATGCAAAAAATGTAGCTAATTTTTTGGCGGATTTTTCGTCTGTATTGACTTTTGGTCCACGACCAATAGCAAGCGAGCTATTCGAGGAGGCGCGGAAAAACGCGAATGGCAACGTTGCCTTACAAGTATCTAGTAACAGTTACCAAATGCAATTACCAGTAATAGTTACCAGTAAATGCAACAGAGAGCAATGTGTTATTCTTAACAACAAAATGTCAACAAAAGAAAAAGTCTTGGTCGGGGTTCCACAAAGATCTATTTTGGAACCTCTGCTATTCCTTATTTTAATTAATGATCTTGACAAAAATGTCAAGTCTGCAATTACCTTCATGTATGCTGATGATACTACGCTTATTGAAGATAAACAATCAGTAAATTCTAGTATTATGGATAGTTTGGTCAAATCCAAAAACTGGTGTTCTGTGAATAATCTAGTTATTAATAAAGGCAAAACTGTACAATTAAAGTTTGCAAATAATGCGGATATAAACATGAGCATGTAAAATTTATTGCCATTTACTTACAACCTAGACTTACGTGAGAAGTTCACACTGACATGTTAGCAAAAAAACACCAACACCAACTTTTATTTCCTGCGCAAATGTTACAAGAACTTGCAAATTTGCGTATATAAAATCTGTTCTCAGTTATGGCATTCGCAATAATGATATTAGACTACCAACAACTAAGTTAAATAAAACTCAAAGAAGCTATGAATATCTGTCAGCAAAGTTGTACAATCATCTGCCAGTCCAGGTAAGAGATCTCCCTATTAGCAATTTCAAAACGGTGAGACAAGAACGCCTCATACAAGATGTTTTATATACAATAGACGATTTTTTTAATATGCAATTTTAATTATATTTGGTTCTGACTTAGCCGTAATTCTCTTTTTTTTATAGTATTTTGTTTACATATATTTTTATATTTTATATAATAAGAATTTTTAAATATTTCTATTTTTATATTACTTTATTACTTGTTAATGTTTTATCACATTTTGTATTTTTTAAACTGAATTTACTTTGTATTGCTTTTTTTACTTATGTTTACCACTATAGTGTCAAGTATCAAGTATATAAGTCCTAAATTAAAGTCATCTGTCATAAGTCACAACTCCTAAGTCTTAATTGTTAATTTGGACCCCTGATTACGATTCCGTAATCGCCGTTTCGATATTCTCAAAGAGTTTTCCTTCGGCGATCGATCCTGACTATGATTCAGGAATCGCCGTTTAGAAATTTTCAATATTTCACTTTCTCAACGGTTTCCGTTTTCGGTGAATTTTTATTACGGAAAAAAGTAACATACTTTTAGTTGGCGGAGAGGGATGCGGTTGCTTCTGTGACAAGCCACATACCTCGATAGGTTGCCCGCCAAAGCGGAAGTCCGTGCTTCAAAGGGTTTTCGTTCGGGGATCGAAAGAGAACATACCTGAAAGAACTTTTCTTTTTTTTTTAAACATTAAGAGATGAAATTAAATTACAATTTATTCCTATAGTCACCACCAATTTCGTACTACAATTATTATATTGTTTGTTTCATATAAAAATTAACTTATTATTTAACATTTCCTTCTATACATACAGACAGACATTCATCAATCAAGTAAAGTGTATTACTGTTCTACACTTTACTTATATATTTATTTATACATTATACTACTAGTACTACTACCACTCACCACTCACCACCCTCTTTCACTCACCAGGTGAGCAGTGAGCAATGTATTCATGTATTCATTCATGTTTAGACAATAGTCGACCATAACACAAGTCCTTCTTCCTACGGAACAAAGAGGTGTATGGTTTTAAATGTATTTTGTTTCGATGATTAAGGGATATTTACAAATGTACACACAATTTTGGTCTCATTGAAACAATGTTTAAACCAACAGTGGAGCTCGACCAACATTGTAGCTTGTAACCAGTGATAGCTGGCTGCGCATCAAAAGAAATAGTAGACAAGTGAAACTAATAAGGATTGAGATATAAAAAGTATGGCAGTTGCGTACAAATCATATTAAAATAAACAGCTCTCCCTCTTTCTCTCTCTCTCATCTAATTGAATGACATTTTAAATTCTACTAGAGATCTGATCTGCCACATAGATTATACATAATTATATATTTGAAATCACTAAAAAAATAATCACAGAAATTCGAGCAACAATTTGAAAATAAAAACGTTTTGAAAAAATGCGCTCTTTTTGTTTAATTTAATTATATATAGTGTACGAAAAATAATGCAAATAAAATATATTCTTTAAGAAATAAATACGGCGAGTATGCTATATGCTGCTGTTGCTTACTGCCGCCTTTCATTTCAGTTTGACGAAGCTGAACGAGATCTTTCCAATTTCCATACTTTGATTCTCTCTTTTAATTCATTGGCTGTGAAAGTAAATAAAACAATTAATAAAAATAATACAAATCAAGATCATTCTTTAGTTACCAGGTTGCAACATGTCTTCAGTTAAATGTTGTCTATTGAATGGATCAGTGTTGCTGTTCAATAAATGCCTCATAATCACTGACCTGTCCATGACAAGACCACTGGGTAAAAGCACTGGATCAGTCATCACAGTCATCATGAGGGGATCCTTAAACTCCTCAGGGGCATCATTCATCCAATCATCAGCCCTTTGATTATCTTCTAATATTTGTTGAGCTCTTGCAGCCAACGCTTTAAATTGTTCAATCTCAACATGCGTTTTAATCGAGGACCGATCCAATCGAACGAGAGCATCATCAAAGAGCTCTTTACGGAACGACCTCTGCAACATACAACAGTTAAAATAAAAACATTGAAATCCAATCCAAAACAATATATACCTCATCTCCAGCAAGGGCTTTGGCAAACGCCTCACAATCCAAATGCAGATAAATATCTACCAAATGACCCAACAACCATCTGGGTTCCCAACCATACTTATCCGGATTCCTGACCTTCAAATTTTTACATTTCGGACCGCAGAGCTGCCTCAAATTAAAATTGAGCATAGAGGCAAGCCTCTCAACTAACTCGGGCCTCAAAAAAGGTTCTTTTATGTCGACAGTAAGGTAATGGAACATGTCAACAGTCTCTCTTGCTAATGTCAGGTATGATTTGCACTGGCGCTCATCAGCATTCAATTGACGCATTCTTGATTGTTGTTGGTCGTGGGGAAGTTTGGTCCAAGTGGCTGTATCACGGACAAGTTCCTGCACTTCGTGTATCCTCTTGAGACTCTCCAGAGATTCATCGAGGAGGAATGTAGTGTCATTCATAAGCATATTTACAAATTTAACAAATTGCTTGCCGGTACCTGATTCTTTAATAAGTGCTTGTCGGTGTACAGCTGAATTCCACATCCCTAGATAATAGCAACAATTAATACATGAAATAATAATTGAAAAATTAGATTTAATTATATTTGTATAAACCGTTAATACAATTATATAATTTCATCTCAAAGACATTAATTTTGAATAAAATAATGTAATCAAGCAAAAATTTAATAAAAATGAAATAAGAAAATTAGATCAGTGTGATGTTACATTGGAATGTAAATTAACGTATTTAGAATACGATACTAATAGTAAAAGGATTACATTATAAAAGATTAATAAATGACATTAAATATTGGAGAATATTAAAAAAAGGGTGTGGGGTCCTTTTTTTTAAGTTCTTTTTGCTTTAAGAAATTATGTTAATGTTCCTGGACATGATTGGCAAAAGTTAAATCTGATTTACTGTTTTAAAATGACCCACAATCTCCACATATTGATTTAAAAAAAAAAAAATCAAAATTGCAAGTAAAACAAACAGGACTAATTAAATTTACAAAAAGCATTAAACATTTTCAAAAAAAAACACTGTTAATCCTACTTGTTTAGATAATCACCACCGCTTTTTAATCTGTTTTGTAATGTAATGTAATCATTTTACCATTAGTACTGCATGCTCATTACTGTAATCTCTAAAAGTTATTCATAGTTTCGATATATTACATGTGTAGACAGCTCTTCGTAAGAATAAACATCTGATAAAAGACCTATGCCCGTATTCATAAAAGCTGATTAAATTTAATGACTATTAAATGTGACTACATAACCTCACAATTCGATAAAACGTCAAAACTATTTTTATAAATTTGATAGAAATACATGTTATTTATTTTGCGTTATTATTAAATATTATTATTCATTCATTTATGATAGTTATTTATTATGCCAAACTTGTGTTTATGGTAGAATAAGTATAAATAGTTTTGCGGTTGTCAAATTTAACGATCCGTTACTGTAACTGACTTTTATGAATACGGGCACTAGTAAATTGTTTGTATTTATTATTTCGTAATCATGTCATATGTCTTACCTTTGATGATTAAACTGATGTGATATCTGATTGTAAATTTGTCATAAAATTCGGAACTTGAACCGGTCGTTTCGACATCCGTGTAAAATTTCATCAAGGAACTGGGCAAAAGTGTCTGCGAAATGTGATGCGACATAATGCGATTTGACAAGAGTTCAGTACGGTTTTGGACCTGCGGATTAATAATAAACACAACTTCCACAATTTTCGCAACCAAGTATGGGTTCTTGATGCTGTTTGATGAGCAAATCATCACAAGTAAAAATGTTATCAACGAATCCTCCATATTTTCCATCACCACTTTAGGGCAGTATCTGTAATAATAATAATCATTAGATTAAGAAACAGTAAATCATATTGTTACTGTAAATTAAAAAAACTTTGGTCAGGTTATGAACGGAAATAACGTACTATTTGTTGAAAGATAAATGAAGCATACACCAGCAATATTTTTTGATTCTATTCATATCAATTTGAGTGCGTAATTAAGTGTAATATTTCAGTCATAGGTTTCAAAATAACATCTAAATGAATAAATAAGATTCTCTACATATTCAGCTGGTACCTGGTGCACAATTTTGTAAACAAATACCCAAATATTTATTAATTTTATGCATGAAACAGGTGCAACATTACCTAGCATTTTAAATTAAACAGAAATCCATTTTATTGTATGAAATTAGCACAAATAATAATATAACTCACAAAATTCGTCATAAATTAAGCAGAAAACCCATTTATTGCAGAAAATTAAAGCTCAGAACAAAACTGAAGTGTTAAATATGGTTTCTATTAATACTTACTGTAATGCAAATAGTAGAAATTCGGCAATGTCCTCGACATACCATTCGGGAAGCGCAGCAAATATAGGAGGTACATCACCATTTGGCAATGGTAATGAGGGACTTCCACTACCGGGCGGCATATTTGTTAAAACGCTAAGTAGAAACTCTGCTACTGTTGTATAAAAAATTAATGATCTTCGTATTAGATTCTTATCAAGAAGACCAGCATCGGCGCAAGCTTTCGATCTAAAAACAAATTAAAAAAATAATTCTATAAAGTTATTACTAATTTTAAACACATTACTTTGCCAATCGTTTTTGTTGATGTTTCCATCGTTTAATCATCTGCTTATTTCGATGTGCAAAAGATGAATTTTTCCAGTGTGCTTCCGTTGCGACCGTATCATCAATGAGTTTTTGCAATTCCCTCATTACACGTAAGCGTCTTTGGTATTTTTGTAGGGCCGGTAATAGTGACAAGTGGTGGCAGTGTAATGTCAAAAACCAGCATTGAGTTGGGAATTTTGCTTCAGTCCATTTATGAGATTCGCCAATTGTTGAAAGCCATTCTGTAACCTCGTGCGAGGTAAATTTAAGTCTAGTGTCATTTTTGATGTCAATCACTGCATTCGGATGAAACGGATAAAGAAAATCAACCTTATCTAATTTAACTTTAACTGCAAGCATCTGCAATACACTGAGCAGATTCAACATGAATCCATCACCAGCCAATGAACGTTCCTCAGATTGCAATTGACAACGCTTCTCGTTGTGTTTCATCAAGAGAGCCAAATAGGAAAGCATGGAATCCCTACTGGTAGAATTGGCTAAGACGTCGTGAAAGATTTTGTGCAAATAGTTTCTAGTGTTTTCCAATTCCTGTTGTAACGTTTGATTTAGACTCTTATCATTTCCGGAATTTCCAGAAAAAAACTTTTCTGCTACTTTAGGTTCATCTTCAGCAAACACAGATACTGACATGAACGGGCCAAAAAATGAAGTACGTGTAATTTCACGACCTGCTGATTGCGTACATACGTCTGGTATAAACTGTGATTGAAGAGTGATTAGGGTGCAAAGTGGTCTTGAACCGCATCGTATTTCAGCCAATTCGGCCAATGCTTGTAGTGGTTGTCTGTGCTCGTTGCCGACAATACTTGATTGTTGCATTAGTAAGAAAAGGCCTTGCAGTACTGGATTAAAAATTGATGAACAAAGTCGAACATTGGTTTGAGTGCGTTGAACTAATTCTTGTATAAAACCGCGAGGTAACGATTGTTGCACCATCGGAGTAAGTAATAAGGAAACTTTTTTAGCATCCTTATTTATTGGAATGATGTAGCCTTGCAATAGTAAAACTGTGAAATGCACAATTTGAGCACGGACATCACTGAGAACATCAGATAATGGTGGCACACTAGATTTTTTTGGATGATTTCTCTCCTCAATGCTGACCCTGGTATAAGAATCCATGAGATAATTAAATGCCAAAGTTCTTGGTTCAATTTCATCGTTGACATCAGATGTTGGCTTAATAAATGGCAATAATGGAACAGGGCATCCAGCTACTGGACTAGGACTGGGGCTCGAGATATTTGTAGGAGAGCTACCTGAAGTTAGTGAATTTATGCTGATGTTATCCTGTTGCTCGGCATTTGTATTCGATTGCAAATTTATGAAAGGATTGATCCCAGTAGAAATTTGGGTTAATATCTCCATTAAGCATTGTGAAATTAAATCATATAGTGATAATGTGGGATCATCAGCTAATGCATCAGATGTCTCCGGCAGATGGACGTGATTAACTGAAGATGCCGCTTTATTATTAAAAGTGCATAGTAGGATGCGTGAAACGGAAGCTTGCAATTGCTCCTCTGTCATCTCTGTAGATGAAGATGATGTTCTCTGTCGGTTGGGTGTCTCTTTTCTGTTGAATGAATCGACCTCTTCTACCTAAAACACATAAAACATATTCTAAACAAAAATATTAAACATAATTCAACCCTTCTTTTAAATGATTTAATATATTCCCCAATATAGTCTTTAAAACATGGACTTAAATTATCTCAGCAAATTATTTCATTACCCCAATCGTTTTAGAGAGAAGGCAGTTTGTTTGTACAATATTTAAACTGTTTCTGAGCTGTTTCTTAAATATTAATTAACTCAGATGAACAAAATTTGTTAATGCCACACCACCAACACACCCATTAGTGCATAGATTTTATTTTTAAATATTTTTCAAATTTTGATCATTATGCTTTCAACTGAGTACTTACTGAGTTACTTATTCATGTCTTTGTCATGATTTTTTTATTAATTTTTGTTCTATGGCTCATCCATTATAGGGGATCTTATGCATAGACATAAAAACACACAATCAAGAAAACTAATCCATTTTTACAAAAGTTTTTAGCAAGCGTCGTGCACCAACTTTTTGATAACACGCTAACCCCACATTCTAATCCCCTCCCTAATAAGTACAGCAAAAACAAAAATACTTGCAATGTCAGTTTAAACAGATATACAAAAAATATTTTTTTTTTAATAATCATGAAATTAATTAGATTATAGAATAATTAGAATTTTGCATTTTTTAACAGTTTATGACTAAATGTTTGTGTTTTCTGACAATTTTTTTTTCAATTTTTTTTGCAATTTTGGTTCGTTCAAACATTACTTTTGATATTTTATTGCCTATTTCAGAAATTTCATAAACTTTTACAATTATCTAATTAAATACCGAGTATTAATATTTTCAATAAAGATTAACCGTTTTTATAAACATACATTTAATTGACAATAAAACATTCTTGTATAAACACCATTGTACATATAATTTAATCACTGAATTCACAATCTTGTACAATTACCTGTTATTATTATTCTTATTATGTTATGTAATAAATTTTTCAATAATGATTAACCATATAAACATATACATTTGTTAGTTTCATAATGGTTGCCAATTAAAATTTATTATTCTTATAACCATTTTTTCTTTTTAAATATAATTTTAAAATAATTCATCATTGTGTATTGTGTATTATGTACTTTGTATTTATTTTAATTGTTTATAATTACATTAATTACCACAAATACAAAATTTATGATACGCCTATGGTGATGTTCAAGGGCATGAATTTCAATCACTAGATATGCGTTCAGAATAGAATACGCTTGTTTAGGGATTTTCAAAGCATTTTTAATCAGAAAATGATTTTTCTTATTTCTAAGCCCTCACCTCACATGTAGAAGAATTAAATGTGCAACATTTGACAGTAAATGCATTTTCAAAGCATTATTCTTATCAATTTTACTGTCATACAAATCTGTCAAGAGTTAAATTTACAAAAGAGTTGATAACTGTTTCAGTTATGTGAACTGTTTAACAATGCCAACTTTTATTTTTGACCAGTCTGTCAAATAAATGGTCAAATGTCAATAGTCCCACAAAACTATCATATTTGACATTTAAACTGCCAACTTTAATCTTGACAAATCCTTCATATAAACTGTCAATATGAGAATGCAAATATTTTTTATTTCACAACTTTGACTTATAAACTATCAACTAGATTTTCAACAACTTTGCATTATAATATATCAACTCACAAATTTGTCAATTCTTGATTTGACCAAACAAGTGTGAATTGACTAACAAATCTGTTACATGTATCAACAAATCTGTCACTAAATTATCAGTTTGACAAATCAATTGTCAACTTTTTGAGACAGTGTCTGACATAAACTTCTTCACATATAAATTGTCACTTATTTTTACACTCTTTATGTTTGTATTTTGGGCCCCAAAAAATGTTTTGTCCGGCTATGCCTAATTGACATCAGAATGTGTGCAAGACATGCAATGCTTACACAATACCACAAGTTTCAGCATTATTCTTGCTAAGCAATACATTATTTATGCATTACACAGAAACCTGGATATTCTGATTTAAATTGATAATAACAATAGGTTTGTTCCAACCGACATCGCTCGCCAGTTTACAAACTGGTTGCGACTAATACATGGATTATTTTTGCGCAAGCGCCGACTTTGTACTGACCCCAAACTGAACACAAATTGTTTGCCGGTTGGAACGCGCCACAACCAAGTTTTTGACTAAATTCAAACATGAATTAATAAAACAATTTACTACGTTTTTTTATCACAAATTTGTGATAAATCGTTTTATTATTTCATTAACATGAATTATCACGTAGTAGAGGTTGCAACCATCAATTATATTAAATTCAAACAGTTTTAAAAAGTGATGTTATGTAATGTAAACAAATATTAAAAACTAAAATTATCACATTATTCTATTACTATTTTTATACAAATAAATATATAGTTAAACAGTTACTCATCTTTAAAAAACTATTTTACAATGAACTTTATTCCTTTATTTTTCACTAAAACTATAATTAAGTTTCAGATAAATAAATTACTGTTATTATCATTAAATTTAAATTCTAATTAAATTAATTGCGGTAGATGCTGCAGGAGGTATTTCAATTTCATTAATTTCAATAGCGGCAACATTTTTACTCTCTGCGCATGACTGGGACGGTTCCGGATTTTTAATACATGCTTCTGATCGCTGACTGTTTCTGACGGTCCACAACTTGGTTGCGGACGATTTGGGGTCAGGTTGGAACGCCCGACTTCTAGTCAGCGTCATGGTTTGTGTACGGTTGGAACGCGAAAGTTCAACTGCGCACAATCCTGACGGTCCCAAACCGCGTTTGGTGTCGGTTGGAACAAACCTAATCTTATTTTATATTATTTTTTGCATACTCCTAATACATTGTTGTACTTTGCACATAAGTATATGCAAAAAATTCCAATAATTATTGGAATTAATCAAGAAATTAATTTATTTTCACTCAAGCATACTTAGGGCCGCTTTTACAATCGTCGGTTAAATAAGGAATAGCGCTATCTAAAGAATATATAAAAATGCGCTTTTACAATCTCTTATAACTTATATCTAGTATAGTAACTAAGTAACGTGCACAACAAATTAGTGTATAAACAATGTATACGTCAATTTATAAGTCAGTTCCAGAAACGGCCATCTTCGTGATAAATGATTTTTTAGAAAATGCATAAACGTGTTACAGCTAAAGTAGGATTTGTTGCAAAAATTTTTGCACAGAAGAAAATTGATAATCGTCGAGCATTATTTCCTTGATTGACCTAATCATTGGGACCTTCAGGTGGTTCATCTTTATTTCTAGTTCTAATTTGGGATTCATTGAATAGAGATTCTACTCGAGTGTGCGGGTGATTGAAATATTACAAAGGCCCCGATTACTTTAGGAGTCCTAGCAATTTCATAAAACTTTATTTGTATGTTTCGAGGAGAATAAGGATAACTTATCCGGTGCTTAAAGCAGTAGTTTTCTCTAGTATAGTAACCAAGTAACGCGCACAACAAATTTGCGTATAAATGATTTATACGTCAGTTTATAAGTCATTATTGACGTTTCAATAGGTTATCTAGACTGTAACAAGGGCAAAACTAATACTATACCAGGTATATACATTTAGATAAATTTATTCCTGGTATAAGTTATCTGACAATTGTAAAAGCGGCCCTTAGTCACAAAAAATTGATTGATTACCATGTTGAAAAATCAAATATTGGCAGCATGTAAGATGACTCATCACTAGTGCTAGCAAGGTGAGGAACCAATCAAGTCCCTCTGAATAGTTTACTTTTATTTATTTATTGTCTTTATTCAATATTATACATGTAAAGTGTTGCCAACTGTGTAAACTCTCAACCAATGCTTCTAAATTGTAAAACTAAATACTTTATAAAGCTTCTACTTCACTTCCAGATAGATGATATTATGTATGATAAAATGTTTATTGTAAATATCTTCTAAATATTGTATAAATTGAATTTTTTTTGGCAATAACCTTGTTATAATTGTTAGTGATTCTGCCAGCTCTCAAATTATAAACACCTTTCACAAATTTCAAAACTTTTATGAAATTATTAACTGATAATATGTGAATAACTGCTGGATTGATTAGTTAGTAAGCAAGCGTACCTAAAAGTATGACAAGTAATCAGCAGTGGCGTTTAGTTTGCACAATAGACAGTGATGAGTCGTCCTCAACACAGCCATTGAATGCCTTGATATTTTGATAAAATTGAAGGACAATTATGAATTGAAGCAAAATGACATAAATTTGACATTCATCTATAATCAAACATTCTCTGCTCCAATTGGAAATCATTTCAATTTAACCAAACCTAATAAATTTACCTCCATGTTTTCAATCCCGGAATCGATATCTGTATTCCCACCGCCACCGCTTGCCTTCTCCACGCTCACCTCGTCCACCTCCATATGTATGGAACTGGTTTCGGAATCGCTACGCTGTGGCGGTGCTCTCGTTCTTCCTTTCGAACTGCTTGGAACATTTATATCTATCGGCTTGCTAGGCACTTGAAAGCCGTTATCAAATTTGGGTTCATCTTCTTTGGTATCCATACCGATAACCGAACTAACAGCAGTCGCCGCAAGTTCCGAAGAACTATTATCTTGTGCAACATTTTCCAATGCAACTGGAGGAGGCGATATTGAGGAAGATGCACCAAAGCCTCCTAACCTCGCCAAGCGTCTTTGACGTATCTATAAACGTAAATAATAATAAAACGTTTATAAAAAACTCGATTTGTGCCAACAAATCATTGCCAATTCATCTTGTTTGTGGCCTACAAATTTATATAACATTGTTTTGTCTAATGTGCATTCATTGTTTCTTTGTTTCAATTCTTATTTATTAATAAACAAAAATTGTTTTTAACAAAGACATGAATCATATTGTTTTTATAAACATTTTTTTATAAACATTATGATGAATAAAAAAAAATGATATAAGAAACGCCAAGATTGTGTTGTGGATAAATATGCTCGACTTGAAATGATTGAAAACAATAAAGTCCAAGGATGGATTCCATCCATTGTGGTGATAACCAAACTTACCTCTTCTTGTGTGAGCTCGCTCATGTTTTGGCCGTGTCGTTCCGCGGATGAAATCCCGTACGCACGAACACGAGATTCGTTTTTGTATAAATGAAGGACTAAAAAATATTCGAGGATCTGTAGAATGGAAAAGCGTCTATATCGGCAGCAACTACAACACACACACACGCACAAGTCACAACTTTCAACTGGAGAGACGTCAAATCAAATGAGTCAGTCACCTCTCGAACAGCTGAGTTTTCAATTGTACATTAGAAAGTGCACCGCCGAGCATTCCAAATATTCTGCTAGTCACCGTCTCGCGGCGCACGACTTGTCTCACTTCTTCCCGTACGCCTGTCTGTGCTCGGCTGCGCTGCCTACTTGCGACTTGCTTTCTGCGCACAATCGCGCGCGACATTCAATTTTCTCGAAAATCTATTTTCATACTTTGAACTTGGCCGCCAAAATTTTACACGTTGCATTATTCTTTGTCTTCGATTAATAGTATTGTTATTAAAATGACTTGCATTTAGATGCAATCAAATTATATTTACGTCAAAATTTCAAAGACGATTTGATTTTGCGACACATTTTATTGATTGATTCTAGCAACAAAAACTATCATGTGTTAGCGAGTGTTTCTGCTGAGGATACTAACATAAGCAAGGGAGGTCAATATTCCAGACGGCCAGACGTAATAAATGCTCCCTTTGAGTTTTTCTTTGCAACGTAAGTTCATTGCAACAATTGGTGGTTGAATGGCCTACCAACAGATTGTAGATTTGATTTTTAGCTGTAATTAATTAAAATTAATTCTTGTAACAGTATTTGACAAATAGTATGACAAATATTTATTATATTTTTTAATTAACACTTTTTTTGACAACCCATTATACTAGAAACATTATTTTCAACTTGCAAATAGTTCGCGATTGCCTTTTACAGTTATTATCTGAAGATATGCAGAATTTAATTATATTAATAAAATTCAAATAACTTTTTTAAATACCTTGACAATTATGCTGTCAAAATACAGAAAACTTCAAATACGTTAAAAATTATGAATGTTAAAATAGAATTGTACAGATTTTACTTACTTTAATAAAGTTCAAGTAACTTACTTTAACATTTTGATTATTAAACTGTAAAGCTGCAAAAAATTTGAATGAAGAATTGATTTCTATAAATATCTCAAAAATTATAACAGTTGAATAAAAGTTGATATAAAAAATTGTTAAAAAACCGCTTATTAATCGCTTAAAATCTACAAAATACGTTTTTTTTTTTGAAAATGCAGAAAAACTTAACTCTGTCAGAAAGTTAAATACATCGAAAATATATAATATTACGAAAAACTTACTAAAACTGTCAAACAATTTTCAGCAATGTACTAAAATGCAAATCAACTGCATGTTATGTCGAAAAGTTTTAAAAACTACTTTTTCTGTCAAAAATTCACAGTAATAATGTGCATACATATGTAAAAATACAGCAGACCTGTCAAATAGTATTGTAAACGGCCAAAAATACTGTCAAAATTTACTAAGACGGCCAAATAGTTTTCAGCAATGTAATAAGTTGGCATAAATTTGTCAGATCTATTAAACAAGATTTTAACCTATTCCGAATGTTACTAAAGACTTCAAAAATTTACAGCAATATAATAAAATGCAAACAATTTGCCAGATATGTCAAATTGTATCTGTCAAACAAATTGTCATATTTTAAACTTTTAAAATATTACTGCATTTGTCAATAAGTGACTAAAAATTTCAAAAAGTTACAAAAAGTGCCAAACAATTTACAGCAATGTGTACCATACCATAAGTTGTAAGCAACTTTCCAAATCTGCCCATTTGTAACCTAAACTGTCACTAAAACGTTTCAAAAAACTGTTTACAGCAATATAAAAGGTAACTATATCCATCAAAATCAAACAATTGTCTATTCTTGACCCTTGGACGCTGTGATAGTTAGATTAAGTTTGAATAAATTATTAATCCATTTCACTATTCAAAATGTCAAAAAGTGACTAAAACGATGTGTCCAATCTTATTCAAAACTGTCAAAAACGTTACTACAGCTGCCAAAAAGTTGCTAAAACTGTTTGTAGTAACGTATAAAAACATAATAAGTTTGCAGATGTGTACACGATTTTAAAGCTTTATTTTAGACAGTCAAAGTCACTAAAACTGTCAAATAGTTTACATATTTAATGTAAATTAACATCATAAGTTGACAAAAATGTAGAAAGTTGGTTACGAAATTGGAAAAAACGTACCAGCCACGTTAAATTGCAATATAAATTGTCAAAAAAGTTACTACATTTAGCCAAAAGTTACTAGAACTCTCAAACAGTAATGTAATCGATTGTATTTTATAAGTCACTAAAAGCATTAAAAATAACTAAAGCTCTCATAAAGCTAAAACTAAATTCTTGAATTATTTCAAAATGTTTTGTGTAAAAAAGTTATAAACCTACTATTATATATCTCTATCCTTTCTACAAGTGTTCAAATTTATTCCAGTAGTTTGAACTGGAATAAAGAATTTAAAAAAATGCAATTAAACTATCGCTTACCATTTGAAGAATTAGCCATTAACAACTTTTTCTTCGACATTTTAATCTTCAAAAATTTTGGTCCAGATCATAACTACCATTGACTAGTTTAAACTGGAGTGCACACCCGCCCGCCCATAAAATTGAAAGTGTTTCTTCTTTAAAAGTGTTAAAAAGTTCTTTAGAAAGAAGAGAAGTACGTGGTGTTTAACACTTATTAACTAACATTTGGATAGGTGGATGGGTCACTTTATGAGTTTGAACTGAAGTGCAAACCCACTCAAAAATTTGTTATCAAGAAATTGAAAGTTTTTTCCTAATGCAGACTTTAAATTTTTTTTGTACAAAAAAGAGTAGGTCATATCCAATCTTTGAATGTTCAACACTTGGGCGGGTGGGTGGGTGACTTTAGATCTTAATTACCATTGACTAGTTTAAACTGGAGTGCCCATACGCCCGCCCAACAAAATTGTTATTAAAGAACTTAAAGTTTTTAGTCAAAAGAGAAGAATGTGATCATGATTACCATCGACTAGTTTAAACTGGAAAACCCGCCCACCCGCCAAAAAATTTCTTATCAAGAAATTTAAACCCTTTTTTTATTGCAAACGTTAAAAGTCTCTTGTTCAAGAAGAAAAAAGTGATACCTAATCTTTGGATGACTAACACTTGGTCAAGGGTCAACGTAGCGTTGTCAAACTTAAGCTTTGTAAGGTTGCTACTTTCTGTCATAGTAATACGCTTTTTAAGCTTGTTTTTGTGCAGGAAACATTTAAACTGTAAATGCTAATTAAATTATTGTTTGTGCATAAAACGTATTTTTCTAAATATTTTTTTTATTCTACGCAGAAATTGCATTTTCTAAAAAATTGTTTTTTTACAGTTTGTTCCTGAATTTAAAGCATTAAATAAGCAATATTTAAGTTCTAAAAGCAAATTTGTACAGAATTGCGTTATTTTGAGCAGTTTTTATTGTTTTTTGTTCAATGCATTAAAATGCGATTTAAAAAAAAAAAAGTTTTATTTTCTGCAAATATTGCGTTTTTAAAGAGGTTTTGTACAAAAAGCATTTTTTTATTTTAATTTTTTTGTCTTTTGACAAAATTGCAAGCTTAAGATAAGCGATATTTAAACTAAAAATGCTTTTCAAATTAATTTTTGTGCATAAAACGTATTTTTGCATTTGCATTTTCTGTAATAAATGCATTAGAAAATATGTTTTTAATAAATTTCATTGATTATTTCTGAATTTGAAGCGTTAATGTGCAATATGTAACTAATTTTTATACATTACTACGCATGTTTGTTATGCAAAAAACGTTTTTCGTTTCAAGCATATTAGTACTGTAAATGCATTTTTTTTGTGTAGAAATTACATTTTGCAAAAGATTTTTAAGTGTATTATAATAGTTTTATCGATTGTTGTTTTTAAAACGTTTTGTGCAGAAAACTAGAAATGCGTTTTCAAGTCATTTATGTGCAATAAACAAATTTTTAATATTTTTTATTCTATGCAATATCGAGTAGAAATTGTATTTTTCAAAAAAAGTTTATGTTGTGTGTTTTAATAGTTTTAAAGCATTAAGCGTGCAATATTTAAGCTCTAATTACGTTTTCTATTTTGAACAACTTTTACATCTTTATTGTTTTTTTTTTATTTTAAATTTGTAAAAATGCATTTCTAAAATGTTAAAAACAGAAAACGCATTCAAATCATCATTCTTAATTTCTTTCAAAATACGTACAGGTTGAAAGACTTCTCTTCACTAAAGTTGGTAATATCAGCATTTCTTACACAAAGCTAATTTTGAAGTTCTCATGAGATGTGGTGCCAAAATTGCAAATGTTGTGAAAATGAGGTGTAAACTTTTTTTACAATTTTTTTTTCTATATACGAAACTGTATGATTTCTTCAATATTATGGCGAGCATTACATTAAGTAAATTAATCATTAAAGCCAGTTTCTTTTATTACTGCATTTTCACTGTAATTGAAAGTCACTTTTTTTCACCTCCAGCTGCTTGTAAATTAATTACATAATTTATACTACCGAATCCGTTAATTTAGGCGCTGTAGAAACTGACAATGCCTAGTATTCTGGTCCACCGACACTCTCATATTAAATGTAACTTTGGAAATTGTTTTCCATAATATGTAAGGGAAATGGAACAGGTAAGGTATAAATAAGTTTACCAACAGATTTTAATTTTCTGATGAGAATAAAATGATATATGTATAATATATATCTTCTAGTCACAATAATAAACAGTAATAATTGTAAATATATTTAGTTATTTTGTTATCACATTTTAATACTGAGTGAAAAATCCCTGCAAGTGTTGATCAACTAAATAAGGGACAACACAACCATAGGGTACGGCAGTGGCCAACAACCTCCCTCTTTTTCTATAGATATTCATTCACAAAATTATTAGAAATCAATCTAAATTTCATTGATTGTCAATTTTTTTACAGATGTCAAACAAATATTTGCTCCAATAATTCGACTACAAACAATTCATTCATAATTTATTAAAAAAAAAAAGGTTGCTGACCACTCATGGTTTGTAATAATAATAATAATAAAACATATATGACAAATTGACTATTTCCTTCTTCGTTGTGTATCTTCTTCATGTAAACTAACTAACAAACACATAATATAAGTACAAATTGTAGCAAAAAACAAAGAAGCTAGCACGAGGACGGCTCAAGGTACATAACTAAACTCTATACTTGTCTTGGATGATTTAGTTAGACGTTAGATGATTGTGATGTGATCTAAATACATTTCTTATTGATAACATATCGTCTCATAGTGTCATCAATATTTTCAAGTGAACTAATACTAAACATTGACATGCTCTATAATTTTTAATAGTGGTGCTGAGCGCAACACAACTTCCGCAGCATCACTTCGATCTAATTCATGCATACTTGCAATAAGAGCACCTACAATAAAATATACATTATGATACTAATACAGCTATGTTAAATGTGTGTTGTTAATTTTCTAATTAATGGAAGGAAAGAAGAATAAGGATAGTTCTTCCTAATATAATTACCAATTGAGCAATCGGCCATGGTCAACAGTCTCATTGTACAACTGGCGTGTTGGGAGTCCAAAGCGGCAATGCGCTCCTGACTTAATCCCAAACGCAGTGCCAACAAGCACCAATCGCGTCCATGCGATTCGGGGGGATCCAAAAGGCCACATAATTTCAATTTTGCTGGGGCCGGTAAATCGGATACCTTTAACGCACAGCCCCATTGGATATTTCCAGCAATTTCAACATCATCTAAGAAAATGTAATCAAATAAATCAACCAACAATTAATAATTCAAAAATTTACCAAACAAAACAAGTTGCACGATACTTTCGGCCTTATCAAAATTATCACTGTTTTGTAAAGTTATATCCAACGTAGATTCGGCCTCCAACATTGATTGCATCAATAAGTGCGGCTCATACGTGTGAGGATTGGGATGATGCACTCGTAATTGTTGGTGGCTCATAATGTGTCGTTCTATTAGTAAACCCGGACAAACCCTATAAATGGCCTTGAAATATACAATAATTAGTGAATTATTAACAAACGTGATAATAACGGACTTGATAAATTGTTTCCAAAATTTGTTCAAAAAAGTAAAAACAATACTGCGAACTCTGTCTTGGACCCCTAATCTTAACCTCGATAAATTCATTACCGGTGCCGTCTTGGTTTAAAGTGATCAGTGATTCTAAAGTGGTTGTGCATAATTTTGAACCACCAAACCACTGATACAAATCAGTATCGCTGTCATCATCAGTATTCGAATAGCAATCCAAAGTCGCTTTACGCAAATCAACCTAAAAAATATTATTAATGTATGATGTAACAATGTATGATTTTGTTAGAACCTGTATGTGAGGAAATAAGGATGAAAATAGATGACATGTATCAGGGGGCGTGTACAATCGCACACCACCGTAACTGGCACCCGTCGTTCGGTATCGAGGATCTCCTGAATCCCATAATCCCGCCAATGTTTCCGTTTGATTGTAAATGGGAAACTCGTATTCTACGTCACCATCAATTTTGCACTAAAAATAAATTAAACTCAGGACAAACAAAAATTAAATGTTTTTATCACAAGTTTATTCTTACAAATACATTACTAGTTTCGGCTCGACTAGAACAGATGTAATAAGTTAACTGAGTTAAAGAATGAAGGCAGAATTACAAAGGTCATTAAGAGAGAATGAAATTTAAAGATTACAGTAATGAGCTTACGATTCCACCGATGAATAGATTACATTGCAAAAACAGATTAAAGAAAGATGGTGATTATCCAATAAAAAAAATCTCTCCAGGGATAAATTAGATAAATTCAATTTAACAAAGTATTTTGCGTCTCACGCTAGGGGTACTGAGTTTAAATCCTGCTGCCGTATATTATTTGTGAATTTGTTCAACGCTTTAACCGCTTCGGCATTCATGGTTTCAGCAACAAATAAATTTACAAACATTAATTATCCCGACTTTCTGCCAATCACAAACAAAATTGAAAACGCTGAACTGTTAATGCCCCCTAAAACCAACGTCAGAATAAAATGCTTCGTCATAAGAAAAAGAAAAAATCCTCCATCAGAGCAAACTAGTAAAACAATTTGACAGTTTTAGTAATTTTTGACAGATGTTAAACTGTTTGTCAATTTTAGTAACTTTTTGAATAAGCTTTTGACAGATTTACCAACTCTGTATATAGTTTAAAACAAAATTTAATATATTATTATATTGCTGTAAACTGTTTTGTCAGTTTTTGTAATGTTTTGACAGTTTTAATAACAGTTCTGATTACAAAAGTGTACTAAATGTTTTAAATGACTAAATAGATACCGCAGTATTTAAAGCCTTAATCCTTCATTTTTAGATAATCACCACCAGTTGTAAACTGTAATGTAATATAATCATTAGTACCGCATGCTCATTACTGCAATCTCTAAAAGTCATTTTCTCTCTTAATCACCTCAACTCACCCCTAATGTTATAATTAAGAATAAACTTGTGATAAAAACATAGTAAATTATTTTATTATTTCATAAAATTCAAATTTACTTACTTGTACACATAAATCTAAAGCTTTCAATAATTCCAGCACACCCAAAGCATCACATTGATTGTAACTTGCTTGAAAATCTTCCGAAGTATAAACACCTGTAACACGGGCGTGTAATAAAAATTGTGCAGACAGCAATTCACCAATCAATTGACTTCCCAACCATGGTACAGATAAAACAACCAAATCTAGAATGCAAAACACCTACAACAGACAACCATCAACACAGCGAATCGATACATATTTTCACTCATTACTTACTTCTCCCATCGAATGTAATTGTTGCAATAATTCATTGATATGTTCGTCAGATGTTAGAAGATTAACATGTGTTCTTAACAAATCAGCAAAATTATCTCTTGTTAGTACAGGATACTGTTCGTATTGTTTTTGTAATGTTGACAGCCATGTCAGAGTAGCTTCCAAAAGACCGGTCCATGTCCCGACTGTTTGCTAAAATTTTAACCTAAATTAATTGCGCTCGATTTTATACATTGTAATAAAAAGCCATGTTACATAGTGGAAAACAACAAACACGAGTAGTGAAAAATGAATCACACAGTGGCAACTGGCAAGGGAGATAGACATAACAAGTGCTAGTTCTATAACCAACTATATGCAATCAAATTGTTCATAAATTTGACAGTCAACTAAAAAAATAAACGATAATATTAAACTAAAATCATTTATTTAAATAGAAATAAATTGATCAACAACTGTCGGAAATGATCTTGCAAAAGTCAAAACTACTCGAAACAATTTTGTGTTAGTCTTTATGATCTGAATATGATATGAACTGAACAACTGTAAAAAATGGTGAAAATGTCAAAACCAAACTTCATGTTTTGATTGAATAAAGTCAACTTAGAATATGCTTAATATGTAAACAATTACAAATTAAATACACAGTGAACAACCCTGGGTTCCGGGTAGTGATTGTACATATTTGGACAAGTGATGGCATTGCACGATTCCTATGGGAATAAACAAAAGCTCTCACAAATCTAACCTTAAAGCAGGGAGTTGCTAATAAATCATATCCTTCGCCCTGCTTATTAAATATATTATCAAGCAATGCACCCTGAAATTTAAACAATTGAGCATGAAACACCCAAATCCAATTAATTTTTGCCAACGATATAAATAAATTTACCTGCATGCAATCCTGTTTTAATGTCAATAACAATGATTTTAATTGCTTGAAGGCATATGAAGCAGGCACATTGCAGTCCATTATAATGGGATTGATGGATAAATTGGGAGTATGTGGTAACATTTTGTAAACTGTTTCTGCTGTCTTTTGAGCATCCGGACTGATCCATTCACCTTGCTGATTTTTAGCCGCCCTAGTCGTGTCAACATGAGTTGCTATTAATAAAATTTTACCATATTCACCTGAAATATTAATTTTAACAAATAGTCAACTTCATAAAATTTGTACTTACATGATGGTAAGTCTGATAATTGTCTGGCCATTAAAAAGTTTAGCCAAAACAATACCTGCTGAACCTGCACATTAGCTGAATCCTCTAAACTGAACATAATTCCAGTGATTGCATAAGGATTTGGGTATAAGAAGTGATGATATGCAGGAAAATAACTCTCTTGGCCGGAAAAATCCCAAACCATTACTTCACCTACACCACCTGATATGTCGACATTTTGCACATGAATACCATTAGTGCAATGATAATTGACATTCGATTCAAAATTTAGTGAGTTTTGACGTGAAGTTACATCCATTTCAATTTGGGTATTGATTGGAGATGAAGGACGGGCTGAAATTTTATAAAAAAATTACTTTTGTCTCTGCGTATATTTTTTTATTTTAACTTTGTAAACTGTCAAAACCAGTTTTAATTGTCAAAATACAGAAATCAATTTATGAAATTTTGTAAACTATAATTCTTCAACTTTCATAACTTTTTAGAGACATTTATTTGTAGAAATTAGCTCTAAAACAATGGTTTTTGCATTTTGACTTTCAAAATATTAAAAAAATTTAGTTCTTGTCCACAACTGACTGATCTAATTAAGTTGGTTTATTTAATATAGCACAGTACAATGAGTAAACAAAAAAAAGAATTAATTTAAATTAAGAAGAAGTGTTAAATATAATTTTTTTTATTCTTCACTTACATTTATTACTCTGTAATGAACTGGATCTTCGAAATAATGAGCTGAATAGGCCAGCAGTGAGTGATTTGACCAATGCTGTCTTGCCCACAGCACAATTACCCAACAATCGCAATGATAATCTCAAAGCCGGTTTGGATGTAGGAACCAGTTGCCTTGCAAATAAATCACGATTTCCTGTAGCTCTCAACCGATCCAACAAATCGGCAATGTTATTATGACCATACTTTAATGCCGTTATGTCAGCCCTGATGTTATCAGCATTTTTTATCTCAATGTTACACCCTGCCGTACACAAACATCTACAGAAAATTGAGATGAATTATAAATTAAACATTAGAACATTTTATAATTTGTTCAGTATTTGGTACTACCATTGATTGAACTATTGTAAACTAAATACACTAATTCCTAAATGAAACACTGGAAACGTTCAATTAAATATTGTCAAAATTTAAACCAAATCCATACTTTCATTTGTTATCCATAAATTCAAAATTGAAGAAATAATTCCTAAATGAAAGTTGTGAATATTGTGAACATTTATTTACCGGACAATATTTATGTGTCCATTTTTGGCTGCTAAATGTAGAGGAAATAAACCTTTCGATGTTGCAACTTCTACATTACATCCAAGAGCACATAAAGTGTGCACAATATCCAATAAGCCTAATGCGCAGGCAATATGTATCGGGTAATCTCCATGCTACAAATTAAAAGAAATTTAATCAAATTGTAATAAAAATATAAAACAAAACTTACAGAATCCTTGATTTCAAATTCAGCCCCTGATTGTAGTAGTAATAATGCAATGCACGAGTACTGTTTGCGTAATGCCAAATGCAATGCCGGATCGGGTCCGACATCCAAATCAATTTCACTGTCGATTAAATATCTAAGAAAATAATAATTATTTTTTTTAATTTTTGCTTAGTTTTTGATTGCATACCTGACTTGTTCAATAGATCCTTTGCGACTTGCATGTTGCAAGGCAGTGTATTCCAACGATTCTGATTCTGTAGGGCTGTAAGAGCAGCCCCTGCTCAGACCACCACTCATTTCTTATGGGGGTGGATGATGAAGTAAGTACATTTTATTTCTAATTAAGGAACATTATTAATTATTAATGTTTGTGGGCAACAGCTGTTTGCTTGAAAAAAAATCAATATTTTCATATATGTATGTTGGTTGGAGACCCGGCCGGGTAACGATGGGGAATGGGGGAAACGGCGCGGCGCCGCCGCCGCTCATCTTTCCTCTTTTACAGAAATTTGGGATTCTATTCTACCTCCACCCACTTTACATCAATAAAATTCAATTGCGCATTCAATTTGTTAAGGTGCGCATCTGCATCCCTTATCATTTCCAACACATTTCTTAATAATAATAATAATAAATTATAAGTTATACAAACCTAAAACCTACATAGAATTGAGATCTATAATTATAAGATTTGCGCGGGAAATATTATTCATGCATGCCAGTTTATGCAACTTATAATGCAGCTATGAAACGCATAACACATACGGTAAAGTCACTTTAGTTTGGTTCGGCTCGAAATTTTATTATTTGGAAAAAGTAAGATTAATTATATTGACATTTCTGTTATGCATGTACAATTATTAATGTTAAATGTGAATAGTGCTTATAATATTAATATGTACATAAATATTTTATAATAATTGTATATTTTTCTTATATGAATATATTTACAAGTAATGTATTACAGCTAGACACGAATAGTGTGGCCTCTATAATAGGCAACTTAGTATACACAAAAATTATGTTGAATGTAGTTAAACTAATGCCTTTGCCCGTTTTAGCATTTTTTCATTTGCGCTTACATTTTAAACATTCCATGGGCGACGTTATTCTGGGATTGAAAGATGCTAAAACGGGCAAAGGCATGAGTTTAACCACATTCAACATAATTTTTGCGTATACTAAGTTGCCTATTATACAGGCCACACTATTCGTGTCTAGCTGTAAGAGTTTATTTTTTTATTACTATTTAGGGCAACAACTTATTAAGGGAAAAATTAAGGTAAGTAAGTAGCATTTATTTATGCTACTTTACATTGTTCTAGTAAGTCCAAGAATTGTTTAAAGGGGGTTGATGGGACTATCATTAGGTGACTTTCTAATCACTCCGGTGGATAAAGAGCAAGTTCTTAATTACTCATGTAAAATATTGAACCTCGGACTGCTTGCTTGATATGCAAGCACTCCACCTATTTTACCAATAGAGTAGATATGAATGCTATGATTTTTTTAATTATATTAAATTATAAAATTAGTAATTATTGCAGATTTCTTACTTGAAAATTAATTAAATTTTATATGTCGTAACAGATGAGGTTAAAATAATAAAAATAATAATTATTATTTCTTTTATATCTAGGTGGATTTGATTGCAATAAATAATAAATCAAAGGGAGCAAATAAAATGTTCAATATTTATTTTTAATTTGCAAAATTAAAAATAAAACTTATAAATTTTAACTTAGTTAAGATTGGGATTGCATAATAACACCTAATTTAATTAACAATTTTTATTAATAGTTACTATTTGTTGAACTTTATTATTTTGTTATTAATTTGAAGAAATTTTGAGTCAGTTTTGGAATGCTTCAATATTTTTGGATTTTGTTAACATATTTAGATTTATAAATCTTGATTTAGTTAGGAATTAGTTATACAATGATTATACTTTCATTAACAGTTACTACTTTCTGAAATTAATAATTTTGTAATTAATTTTGAAAATTCTTAAATTAATTATGAAATGAGTAAATATTTTTAGTTTTTGTTAACATATTTAGATTTATAAAGCTGTTATTACATTTGTCAATTTATTGTTAAATTTTAAGGATTTACTCACTTTGAAGTCTGTCAAATTATATTGTCAATTTATTGACCAATTTCTAGTCTGATTAGAACATAACCTGTGTGCTTCAATTTATTGACAAATTTAAGTGTGCCAACCTTTGTTACATAACCTCAATTTATAATGTTAAGTGTATTTTGTTGATCCAGTGTAGTATCTGTGTTTTATGTTGATAAGTACACACATACATAATTACAAAAAAAATATTGTGTAAAGATAACCTATAATAGCAATGGCTCTAATTTAAAATTAGCAATCAGCTCATTATTATATAGTTGGCAGTATAGAAAATTGAACAATAAGTTGGCATGTGTAAAGTGAAACAAATCTGCAATAAATTGCCGTAAAATTGACGGCAATTAATGAGATAAATAAGTCATTAAAATTGAACAATAAATTGACAAATGTAAAAACAGCTTTACAGCTTAAAGAGTAAGAAATACATAGTTGAATAATATGGAAATTAAAGAAACTCCATAAGTTTGAAACCATACATTGTGTATGAGCTATGAGCATTGGTATTTAATTAAAAAATTCAGTATTATTAAACTACATAGACACAACAGAGACATCTATGAAATTTAACAAAAAGATTTCAGTATTATTATAATATTTTTAAAACAGATTTCTGATACATTGTTATTGTGGAACCTTCATAGATGTCTCCTCTGACATGTTTAATTAATGATTGATTTGAAAATATATTCCGCATGCGCGTATTATAACCAGTTTTAACAATATGGAACGACCGAACAAGTTGGAGGAAGTGGGACATTCAGTCATGGATATTCGCAAGCGAGCTGAAGTAATTATATCGTAATCGTTTTAAGTTTTTTAGAACATCTTGATGTATACACACACACACAGTGAATGAGGTGATAACATTAATTGTGATCAATAAATGTCCTTAAATATATAAAATAAAAGCACTGAACAACATTTTTATTGACGTGTCTGTCCGTCTTGTAGTAGTAGTAGTAGCAATGTTTAATTTAATTTAATTAATTTTATGAATAAATACAATAGAAAGGAAGAAAATGTAAATGTAACAGCAATGTTGTTTGTTGCGTTTGGTTCGCATGCCGCTGCTTAACTTGATGTGGACTGACTGCCCACTCCTGAAAGTTAGGCGACCTCACCCCGCACCATAACATAGTAGACTGGACCGGGGCTCAATTAAGAGTCGGTATAGACCGTGCCGAAAACATAGTCGAGCCGTTTATTTTAGACTGTTGTTATAAAATGTGTTTTTGTTGTACATCATCTATCTATGTGTGCGATTCTCTTTTACTCTTTTTTCCTCTTCTTCCTTTTCCAACAAAATAAAACTAAATCATCCAGAAATAATATGCATGCATGCACACTTCCCCTTTACTTCTTACCAAAGCTTGCGCCACTGTGTCACTTTCAATTGTTTATAATTATTATGCGTTGCCATTTTATGAGCAGGTGACCATACGATAGCAATTGTTTGTGCTTTATTTATGTGCATTTTATGTTGTATGACCGTTTCAGTTTGTTGCAATTTTAATGCAATCGAAACAATATTTACGAAAAGATATGTAAATATGCTTATGGATGGACCGAAACAAAACACGATCGATTTGATTTTAGTATAATATAACAGAATTAAATTACAATTGTTTTATATAATACATTTCCATAGAATGTTCGATTATATTTGTGAAATTCAATTCTTTTGTTTTAATTTGAAGCCAACACTAACAGAATTATAATAATAATAAATAATGTTTGTGTAGTATAAATTTACTATGTAAAAAAGAAAATAAGGTAAAGTGAGCGATGTTTGCGAGTCGAATAGTATTTTATTATGGTAGACCGTGCCGCGAAAGAGAGACGGAATATAAAGGAACGCGATTGTATTTTACACGAAACTGTCTGTCGGATGCTGCGACGTGCGTGCCGAGTCGCGTTCGTCTTGAGCACGACGGAGTGTCGTTGGAGCGCCGACGTAGCGCGCAGTGTTGTTAGAAGGGCGGAGCTAAAGCTCATTCCGTATCCAGTATTGCCAGCGTTGGTAGTGTATGTTGTGTAGAGCGAAAATAACGTAGTGAAATGCGCTCGCACTGAGTGAGAATTTTTTGGGCACCCCCCCTGTGCAAACACAAGTTAAAAAAATACGTACAACGCATATTAAAATCCGTTAGTGTTTTGTTATCATTATCCTTTTGTTGTTTTTTTGTTTTGATTTTGTTCGTTTGAGAGAGAAGGAGGAAAAATATTATAATCAAGAGGCGACAACGGTCGTCCTCCGTACAATATTAAAAATTGTGCGACAATACAAATGAGCAAAATAATCGGATCCGCTGTGCGCTGGGAAATTCCTACGAGTGCAGTGTACATGCGAGTAGTGGTGATTTGGTGCAGTGTGCAAAACGGAGTGTACATGATCTAGTGCGTCGCCATGAAGTTAAAACGGCTGTGTTTTTAGTGTGTGTGCGCCAAAAAACAAGAATATCAAATGAGGTGTCAAGGGCACAATGGTCAGAGAGACTAGGCACCTTTGGGTCGGAAATTTACCCGATAATATTAGAGAAGATCGTATACGAGAACATTTCAAACGGTAATTTGGATTACGTTATATTTTAATAGAGTGCCAAGCCAATCAACCCAACCATTTCTCTCTTTCCCCCAACAACCATCCATCTCACTTCAACACATACACATAACACAACCCAACCGAACCCCACCACCCCTCCCCAGATCATCCCCATAATGTTTTATTAATTGCACAAACATGCATACAATTTGTGTTGGGCATTTTTATACTACAGGATTTAGGTAGAAAAGAAGCATTCTACGGCAGCAGCATCAGGATTTATCGTGTGAGTCCATTCCATATAATTAATTTACGGGAGGTGCCCCCACCACCCTCCCCCGGTTATTTCCATCTTGCTTGTTATTTTAATCATGAATATGTATGTGATTTTATTATATTATTATATGAAATACAAGTAAAATTGAGCGTCACGCATTTCTGAGTGTATTTCGTACACACAACAAATTTGATTTGCATATAATGCGACGTTGCCGCCGGCTCGTTCGCCCCACGTACTGATACAAACAATTGCCGCAATACACATTTTCGAGTGCGACGTTGTCGGGTCGACTCTGCTGTGTTTTTCTATACAACGCGACACGACAGCTAAAAAATAATATAATTTTACATTTAGTTTTTTGTGAATGTTTCCCGAATTTGGACGTTGGGTATTTTTCATTTGCATTGATTAAACCCAACAAATTAGCTACCATTTTTGAAGATTTAATCTAAATGGTCAAAATTGATGTAATGTATTGAAAATATTTTTTTACAAATTTATAGAAAATAATATTTTTATGACAAATTTAAAAACAATTGAAAATATTTTTTTGCCATTATAAAATATAAAAATTACATTTTGCAATTTTAGCAAATTTATATTTGAATAAAATATTTTTTTTAACTCTGGTTTTTCAAAATTTGCATTAATTTTAGACAAAATTTTGATATTTTTTTCAATTTTTTTAACAACAATTTTTGGAAATTTGCAAAATTAATTTATTTCCTCGAACTAAATCCAAAATTTAAAAAAATCAGTTAAGGAAATTATATTTTTTAAATGGTTGAATTTAAATTAAGGACAGTATTACTTACAAATATTTACAATCAGTTTTTTGCTTCATATGATTGGCTTAATGGCTTTTAGCAAATCGAGTTTTTGAAATTTGATTTAATTTTTTTTTATTTTGAGCGAAAAATCATTTTATAAACATATTTTTTTTTTTGGATTATTTTTTTTGTCATTTTTTTAGATTTTGAGCTATCAACGAGTTTTGCAAATTTTTTTATGGATGGCACAAAACTCGCTTTAAATGCATAAGACCATAGAAAAATCGTTCAAAAAAGCATTCACCAAATTATTATTACATAATAATCATCCGATAATTTACCAAAAATAATTAAAAAAAAATTGTTAAGTAAAATTTATTTATCAGAAAATCATTAAAAACTTTAATCAAAAACCATTTTATGAGCGGGTTTTGGCAAAAAAGGTTCGTTTTTCGATAAATGCATTTTATTTAAAGATTTTATCAAGATATTTAATCATTTTTATTCAATTTTTCGGACGATTATTATGTAATGTTTATTTGGTAAATGCATTTTTTTAACGACTTTTCTATAATCTTGTACATTTAAAGCGACTTTTGTGCGGATTTCACTAATTTTCTTTTTTTTTTTAATTAGATTTTTGGGCGGTTTTTCTTCATAAATTTAAATTCGGAGAGATTTTTCATCCAGTGAATGGGTTTTATGAGCGATTTAATGGTTTCTTTCAATTATTTTGATTCGTTTGCGTTTTTTGAGCGATTTTTTAAGGTTCTATCCTATAAACGTGCAATCTAAAAGAGATATTTAATAAAAAAGCATGAAAAGTGATTATCTTACACGCTACCTAATTTTTTATTTTAATAATTAGCTTTTTAGGCGATTTTATAATGATTACATACTTTGCATGGAAGTTTAATCCATTTTTGAGCGGTTGTAGGCAATACCTAGAATTTTGAGCGATTTTTTGTATAATAAATGTGTTTTTGGATCGATTATGGGATTTTCTCAATATTTATTATATTTTGTCAACGATATTAAGTATTAATTTCGTTTTCTGAGCGATTTTTCATATAATATTTTGAAAAATAATATGTTTTCTTATAATTTTCTACATTCAATTGAATCAAAATTATACGCATATTACGCAAGATAACTGTTTTATGACTTTTGTTTTAGGCTTATTTTTTTCAGTTTTTTTTCCCTCAATTTATTAGTTAGTGATCAAAATCTTTGCATTAGCTTGAAATTGGCGTCATATTTTACTAATTTTAAAAATGTAGGCTTAAAAACACATTTTGGAGTAAAAATGAAATAAATTTTGTTTAAGTTTGGGTAAAAAAAACAATTTTTTTACTATTCAAAACTTTGTTACTTTAAAGAAAAAATCTCAAAACTATTAAAATCTAATTTTGGCTTCAAACTATTGGTGGAAACAAATTAAGATTTTTTTGGTTTAAAGCTGAAATATGCTGTTTTTAAATTATAATTGAGTGGTTTTTAGGACTAAAGACTTTAATTTATTTAATAATTTATCAATGTTTAAATTTTGATAACACATTAATTCCTAGCGTAGATTTGATTAGTTGTTATTATTAAAGCTTAAATTTTAAGAAGATGACCAAGTTAGTATGAACAATATGTTATTAACATATTTTACTAGTTTTGTTTGTTTCTAAAGGCTATGATGATGATCTAAAAACGCTGTTTGCCACTTTTGTAAAATGTTTTCTTACTATTAAGCTCAATTTTAGTTGTAAGAGCTTGATATTTAAGAAGAAGAACATTAAAATAATCAATATTTTAAGCCTAATAATACCTAGGCATAACGAATTTGATAATTTTAGATTATTTTAAGTATAGCTAAGTTGTTTTTTTGCATAAATAAAAGATCTAAATTCAAACTTTAAATAGTTTAAAAGGAAACCAGAAAATCTACAAAAAATAATATTTTAAGCCTAATAATGCATAACAAATTATGCAATTTTACAATTTATAAGGTATAATTAAGAGGTTTTTTTTATGGAATTTAAGCATAAAAACTTAAATTGTTTAAAAAAAAAGACGAAAACCTTGAAAATCAATATTTTAATCCTAATTATGCCTAGGCAGCACGCATTTAGGTATAACCAAGACATCTTTTACTATTTTTAAGAACCAAGACTTTAAATTGTTCAAAAAAAAGACAAAAATCTTTAAATAATATTTTTACGCCCAATTATACCTAGGCATAACAAACTATAAAAGTTTATTAAAAGGTATTACGGAATAGGACCATTTTTAAGCACTGGAACTTTTATTGTCAGATTTTTTTGTGGTAAAAATGCGCGGTTTTTGATTAATTATACAATTGACTTCTGATTTCTAACTATTTGTGATTAAAGTTATAACAGAAATTATTTTTTTTTGTACGTTATAAGCGATTTCTATAGAAAAACAACAATTCTGAGCGATTTTATGTGCAAGTTTTGATTAATTATACAATCCTCTTGGGATTTTTAAGCACTTTTCACTAAATTTATAACACAAATGCGTTATAAGAAAATTATAACCAATTTTCATACTAAAAAAGTGTTATAAGCGATTTTTGCATTAAAAATTATTTTATGGGCGAGTAACATTTTTTTCAAAACTGTTTGAAACATTAAGCAAAGATGAAATCAAAATTTTTAACTGAAAATAAGCCCCAGAACTATAACCTCAAATTTTAATCCGTTTGTGTTCAAAATAGCGCAACAATGTTTAAAACATGGATTATTGAAGAAAACAAAATTTTAAAAGTAAATATGCAACCGATTTCTTTCCAAAAACTTTTTTAATCAATTTTATTTTGTTTGTTTGAAATAGTACATCATGTTCAAAACAACTGTAGACCAACAAAGAAAAAAATGTTGATTCAAATGATCAGCAGAAGTGATTTTGTTCTAAAAACAACAATATTGATATTTTTTCCTGTTGGAATTTATGCCAAAAGGTTAAAATTCTGTTTAAATCAATGAGTTACTAAGGGAAAAAAGTAAATTTTAATTTGGATTAAGCACTAGGATAGATGTTTTTTACAAAATGTTTGATAAACTTTAATTCAACAACCAAATTTCAATCTAATTATGTTCAAATTAGTGCCAAAATGATTATTTTTGAATTGATGCCAAATTCTTTGAAACCAATGAAGAAAGCCAAACTTTAATTGTAAATAAGCACCAGAACCAATTTTTGTATCAAAAACAACAAAATTTCAATTTAATTGTGCTCAAATTGTTTGAATCGTGTTTAAATCAATCTGTAACTAATTAGAAAAGCAGAATTTTAATTGAAAATAACTATCAGAACTATATTTTGTATCAAAAACAACAAGGTTTCTAAAAAAAATAAACTGCGCATGTTTGAATTGGTGCCAAAATGTTTGGATCGCTTGAAGCAACTGGCGGCCAATAAAGTAATCAAAATTTTAATTGTAAATTGCAAAACAGCAGAGTTTTTATCAATTTTGAATTAAATGTGTTTAAATTTGTGCGAAAACGCTTGAATTGTATTTGAACTAATTGGCAACCAATGAAGAAACCAAAATTTCATTTTAGTATCAAAATTTCTGTATTCTTTTTTGTACATTATACAGTAAATTATTTTCTAAGCATTTTTTTGCATTAAAAACTATTTTATGCGCGATTTTTGATTAATTATCCAACCTATTTTTGATTTCAAGGCATTTTTTGATTAAATCTATACCTAAATTGTGCATTGTAAGAAAATTAATTGCGACTTTCGTTCAAAAAGGTACCTAAGCACTTTTTTTATAAAAAAATATTTTATACGCGATTTTTGAATAATTATAAAATCTAGTTATGATTTCCAAGCACTTTTGATCAAATTTATAATGACTTTCATACAAAAAAGCATTTTCTGAGCGATTTTTTTTATTAAAAACTATTTTATACGCCAATTTTGATTATACAATCTGTTAATGATTTCTAAAAAACACTTTCGACTAAATATGAAATGAAATGTTTTTGTATCAAATTGAAACAGTTTTTGTGACATTTGGAACCAGTATGGAGTCTTGAGAAACAATTTAGTAGTTGTAAATGTTAAATGTCAATAATTTTTAAACCGCCCATTGGACTTTAATTGGATTTGGCAACAACGAAGAACATTAGTGTTACTACAAAATTTGTAAACTGTAGCCAAATTGAAAGTTTTAATTTTGATTAAACTTGGATTACTACTTGATTCATCTTAAATTAAGTTGGAGGCAATAAGCTTGTTATAGATAGCGATCACTTTTAAACCAAACATTGGATTCAAACGATGTTTGGCAACAATGAAGAACATTAGTATTGCTATAAAATGTGCAAGTTGTTCTCAAATCGATAGGTTAAATTTTTATTAAAATTAGTTTACTTGATTACTCTTAAATCAAGCTGGAGGCAATAAGCTTGTTATATATAGCGATAAGTTTTAAATTTAAACATTGGATTCAAACGATTTTACGTAACGAATTGATGCATTTTTATCAAACTTCTTAAATCAAGCTAGATTCAATAAACTTGTTTTTAATTTTAATTAAACTGAGTTTATTGATTTGTTAATAACTGTCAAATGAAATCTTGGTAGTCAATACTAATTGTTATAATTATTTCTTCAACTTTATTTTTTAGAATTTTTTAAATAAGATTGAATAAAATACTACTGATTTTAAGAACTGTAGGCTTTAATTATTTTTATCTTATTTATGTTGTGGAACGGATACACATGTCTTACGGGCCTGCAACTGTCATGAGTAATGTCATTCATCAAATTTTGGAATTCTAGGTGACTGAAATGTTCTATTTTCATCATCCTATTTTAAAATACGTAGTACTGAACATCAAATTCGTTAGTATACAAAGTATTATCGGTTAACTTTGTAAATAAAAAGAGTAAGTTATGATATATTTGACAGATTATACTCTGTATGACATGTAGATTCGAATTTTTGACATTTAAAGGTTTTATTAAAAAAAGTTAGTTACCAAAGTATAAAATTAATTTTTTTATAAACATAACTTATAATGATAATATGATCTGATTGTCAATATCCCAATCCCAATAGACGCCAATCATATTATTTAGAATGCTTTTTATATTAAGTTTGATCAAATATAATAATGTTTCAATGGAATCTAGTAGTACTTCTCAACTGTCAATAAATACATATCCTAATCGATGTTGAAACTAAATAATGAATAAATGCTTACAAAGTATCTCATCTTACACATTACATTTGCATATGTCACAAAGGATTGGATAGGAACGAGTTTCGACTTTTATTGAAATAATGTTAGTTATTGGTCGGCGAAAGGACGGACATGCACGGAGCAGATGTACAGACAGATGGTGTCTGTGCGCATTGTTGGGCGCGTTCATTTTTTACACTTCATTGTCATTAAATAATAAAAATAATAGATAAAAATACCAACATATTGTTGAGATGTCGTTTTATTATTGTGTCTACTTGCATTCCAACAATATTTTAATTTCAAAATCAAATTCGTTTAAATATATTATTATGAAGTGAAATACTGCAATATATATATATATTTTCAGTACGACTAGTAGCGTAGCACACAGACACAGAGGGGTGTAAATGTTACCCTCATTTTATAGGGGTGCCGGCTCTTAAATGTTTGTTATAATGTAACCCTTATTGTACCCCATAAAAACCGATGCAGTAGAGTGTACAGTCCGAATATTTTCGAATAATAAACATTTCATTGTTGAGTCGCTAATACTAACTAAACTAAATACATGCAAACAATCAAAATTTGTTATTAATTATTATTCATTTTGTTAATAATTACAATTCGAGGTCGATAAATAATATTAGGGAAATGATCGCGGTCGGCCATGGTTGGAGAGGACCGCTTTTTTTCGCCGCATTCGACCTTCGACCAAATTATCTCCAATGTCTAATATTTTATCTGTTTTGTTTGTTGTATTTTGCACAATTATGACGCATGCGTTCGTGTTTCATAATAACGCAGTAATCTTATACTTTGATATCGTTTTGATTTGATACATTTGTTTGTAATTACGCAGTGAACTGATGTATTTTATTTCAAAAGATTAAATTTTTCTAATCAAATGTCAATTTATTTTATTAAATGTCAACTTGATTTTGCATAAATGGACACACGCAAAATGTTAGATTTGTAAATTTAAACAACAAGTAGGCTTTTTTCTGTCAATGTCAACATGACAAATTTAAGTATCAAAAGTTATTTGCATCATTTAATTGTTACTTTTGATAGTAACTATGAAATTTGGCTTATTATTATGTAAAATGTTCGACTGTCGCTCTTTGCGTTTGTGAATCGAACATTTTATTTGAGAAAACAGAAATTATTTCTTGTGGAATCTAAATCTACATTTTTAAAGCATTTTTAAACCATTCATGTGATTTATCAAGTATTTTTGAAGTTTGCTAACTTGATTTTATTTACAAATATAAAGAGAACATAGCAGCACACTTGATTTTATTTTCATTTTATGATGAAACAATAAAGTAGACATCTTTGCAGTCTTACATTTCATTATTGGATCAATAAAATTTGTGAAGACAGACAGAAGAAATTAGTTTTAAAACTAAATTTTCTGTTACATAACTTGTCTTTTCATTTAATTTTAACTTTTGAGATAATTGAAGAAATTAGTTTTAAAGCGGTTTTTTGCATTTTCTCATTCTAATTGTCAAAGTATTAAACAACTCTATTTGAACTTTATTAAGATTCTACATAATTTTTGTATTTTAAATTCTAATTTTTACAAGTTTGAAGAAGTTGGCTTTAAAACTAAGTTTTTTTCATTTTGACAGTTTTGTTGTAAAAATATTAAACAACTCTATTTGAACTTATTAAGATAATTAAATTCTAAACAGTTTTGAGATATTTGAAGAAATTAGCTTCAAAACAAAGTTTTCTGCATTTTGACTGCTTAAATGCCAAAATATTAAAGAAAAATACTTGAACTTTATGAAGTTCTAAATTCTACATAAGTTTTGTATTATAAGTTTTCTTCTATTTTTTATGATTTTTGAGACTTAGTTTTAGCTAATGTCTTCAAATACATTAGCTCTAAAACTAAGTTATTTACAGTTTGACAGCTTAATTGTCAAAATATTAAAGAAAGTTACTTGAAGTAGTATTTGTTTCTGATTATTGCACAGTTTAAAATAATTGAGGTTAGGGTATTTTAATAAAAAAATTATATACTTTATTGTGCTGATTTTACTTTTTTTTATATTAAGACCGGTTTTGGCTGTTAGGCCATCATCAGTTTTTTCTTTTCACAGGTGTTGTTGTGTGTTTTTTATTAAAATACCCTAACCTCAAGTTACTTGAACTTTAGTTAAGTTTTATATTTTAACTTTTGCTCTAACTTTCATAATTTAAGAGATATATGAAGAAATTAGCTTTAAAACTAAGTTTTCTGGATTTTGGCAGAATAATTATCAAAATATTGAAGAAAGTTACTTGAACTTTATTAAGGTAATTAAATTCTACATAATTTTTCTGCTGAAAGTTCTTTTTCCAATTTTTATAATTTTCGAGATATTTGAAGAAATTAGCTTTAGAACCATGTTTTGAGCATTTTGACAGTTTAGTTATCAAAATATTAAACAACTTTATTTGAACTTTAGTTAGTAAGATAATTAAGTTCTACACAATTTTTGTTTCTCAATTTTTTCTCTAACTTTTGAGATATTTAAAGAAACTGGATCTAACTATAAGTATAGTTGTTGCACTTTTGACAGCTTTGTAAAATTTATAAGATTAGTAATTCTGATTGTTGATGTAATTTTTTTACAGTTTTTATAATGTCTTTTACGTTTTTGTATTTTTAACAGGGCTTCTTTATTTTGGCAAAACGCTATAGTCATTTTGACAGTTGTTACAATGATTCTGACCGTTTTAGTAATGATTTTGACATTTATTTTAGCGATTCATGATTCTGATAGTTGCAGCAGAGGTTGTCGTAACTAATTTCAGTTTCACTGATATAATTGTCAATAATTTTGACAGTTGCTACAATGATTTTGACGTTTGTTACCAAATTTGTAATTTTTTTAGTTGGTATAATCATTTTGGCAGTTGATGCTAAGATCCCGACATTTTTATATAACAGTAATTTTTTTACAAGGATTTTGACATTTCTCGGTTTTAACTTAGTTATATTTATTTTTACAGTTGCTGCAAAGTTTTCGGCAGTTGTAATAATTAATTGGATGTAATTGATAATTATTTTGACATTTGTAATACTGATTTTGACATTTATTGTAGTGATTTGTGATTTTGACAGTTGTTACAATAATTAATCATATTGACATTTCTAACAGTTTTAGCACCGATTTTGTTGTTTGTTACAGTGATTTGTAGTTTTGATTAGTTAATTATTTTGAAAATTGTTGCAAAGGTTTTGACCTTTGGTTTTTGCTCGATATTCGCGGATGTCAAATTGATTGCTACAATAGTTCTGACTTTTGTTATATACTATTATTATGACGATTTCATTTTAAATTTAATATAAACTTACGAATAACATCTTAAATAAATTTTGATTCAATTGACGTGACGTCTTAACTTAATTCAGTTGCACTTATTGGGCACAAATTTCAATTGTTGAAACTTTTTAATTTGTTTATCTCCGGATGAGATAACATTTGCACACTTTCTTCAACATCTACTTCACGGTTTATTAATCCGAAAAACACCCGCATTATTTTATTAATTAAATTATTTGCATTTAACCACTGACTTAATTTATGTAAATGACAGAATTTCAAAATGGCCGCCGATTGACTGGTGCTGCCAACTCGACACTGTTGCCAATGTAAATGATTAAAATAGCTAGACTTATTAATATTAAATCATTGATTGATAACTTTTTTATATTTAAACTTATCACATGTAATATGTACATATATAATAAATATAAAATAATTTTAGTAACATTTATATCATCTCGAAATAATAGTATTGCACAATTGTTTCAATTTAACGTAAACATTTATATTGGCAACATTGTTTAGTAGGCAACTTCATTCAGTCGGTCGCCATTATAAAATTAAATATCACAACAATCAAGTCGGTGTTTTATGCAAATATTTTAATTAATCAAACAGTGCGCGTGTGTTTTGGGTTATAAATCCGTGAACTATATGTTAAGGAAGATGTGCAAATGTTATCTCATTCGGGAATGTACAAATTGGAGACTTTTCAATGATTGAAATTTAGCTAGAATACTTGACCAAGTTACGACATACGCCATTCAGGTAAGTTTAGCTACCAAGCTACAAAATAATATGAAAGTGTGTCTGTCGTAGGTATGTTGTTTAAATTGATTTGATTTAATTTCCATTAAAAATTGATTGATTCTGGTATTAAAGTAAAACGTAGATTTTTTAAGAGGAATCTATATGTATGTATGTGAAACGTAGATTGAGGTTAGATCTGTTAAGAGTCGGGGGTGACATGATAAAATAATTAATATCGCTATGTGACGTTTCATAAAAATTTTATTCTTCTGACAAAAATATATGAGTCAAAATGATGCTCAACAGTGTGAAGTAATTGGTATTAATTTGTAAGTAGAAATGTTTTTTTAGCTGATTTTGTGTTATGTTTATTAAATATATGTCAACTATCAAAAATGTCTATGTGAAAACGTTTTTGTTATAAAAAGATTTCAGCATCAACAAAATATCTAAAGGTTCTTACGGTTATAATAGATTGATTTTTAATATTGCTATAACGATTCCGACTATTAAAATATTAACCTGTTTCTGTTAGCAAATGATAAATTCTAGAATAAGTTAAATCATGCAAAAAATGACATCTGCCAACGTGATAAATTATGGCAATTTTTGTTAAAATTTGCTAAATTATTTTTATTATTTTTAAATTCAATTAAATATTTTTTATTGTTTTCAAATCATATTAAACTTTCTGAGTTGAATAGGAGGATATCACTTTTAGAACTATTTCGGTCGTTACCTTTATAAATAATTATTTATATTGAGAAAAAAAATCTATTCTAGTCTTCACAGTTTCATATTAAATTGTATTTCATTGTGCCTCGAGCATCAAACTCTCAGGTGTATGTGTGAGTGTGTTGTGTATGTGTGTGCCGTTACGAAAAATCGTGAGCTCCGCTAGAAGAGAGGTGAACGGACTTACATGTAACTTTTGCAATAACAATTTCTATTTGAAAAAAAAAAATGTATAATGGTAACGTGTGTGTGTGTGTTTCGAAATGCAGGTGTTTCTTAAAAACCATGAGCAAAAATGTGTACAATGGTGAGAAGTTTCCCTATTATGCACAAATATTAATAATAATGATAATAATTTATATAAACTTTGATCGAATTATAGGAATAATAAATAACCTTGGATTGTATATTTGTTGATTGGCAATCAATATTATGATGATATTTATAAGTTATTTTAATAAATAAATTTGTTATGACTATAATAATGTTATAGTGATAAATATTTACAATTAATAATTGATATTTCGACGAAATTACTTGTAGGTTAGATTAATATACTTAAGCACACTACATAAATGTTGATTAAACTAAAATTAGAAATTGTTAGCAATCAGCATTTTTTGTTAATCAAGTGTGCCTTGAATAATAATGACATAATAAAATTGAATTTTGTCATTATCTTGTCACAATTTTGAACATGTTTGACTATTGACAAAATTGATCAAGATATTGAAATTTTCATCATCTGTCAAAATAATAACAAAATCCAAATTTGTCAAAGTAATCAGCTAAAATGAATATTGATTGATATTTGTCAAATTTATGATAAATTCTAAAATCAGTTTTTTTTTTTCATATTTTGTGGCGCCTAATTACATTTTCTACGCCACTTAAAAACTCCATATATTTGTCAAAATAATTACTTACGACTGACAAAATAATGAATAAAGAACTTCTGAAAGTGCAGATTAATTAAAAATAGCTCTATAGGATTCACTGTACACTAAACATATTTATGTATTAAGTACCCAATTATATTATGAGAAAGTTGTCTGTTCGTCACGCTCCCTTTAAAGGGTACATCTGGAATATTATGAGTCAAGACAAGACAATGAGTGATTACGCATTAAATTTATTTTTGTATATTAATTTTTCTAAATCAATCGTCGACGTGTACTTGTACGTGAGTTGTATTATGTGTAGGAGCAAAATTGACACACACACACAAACGTAAATCATTGTTCTTGATGTTTGTTGCGACAAAACCAACCGCACGGTAACCTTTTGTGTCGCTTTAATACATGGCAATTTTTTAATCGTTTATTCTATGCTTGCCAGTAACCAACCGACCAACCAACCAACTCTCATGAATATGTGTATGTCTGTGGGCATGGATTATTATTTCTACTTATCATTCGCTGCCCACTATTAAAGTGAAATTGTATATATCCATCCACATCATAGTGTACGAAACGAAAGAAAGTTTACACAAATTTGTCATAAATTCATAATGTATTTAGTTAATATCCTACAGAGATATCAATGAATTCTAATGAGATCGATTATCAATTTAAAACTATGATACGTAGTAAAAATATCATTAGTTTAATTTATTAACTAATTCTATTAATAGAAGGAAAACTTTTTAATGTCATTTGTCGAACTAATTGAGTTGGGGTAGCTCAAGGTTTGATTATTAGTTTCTATACGTTTTTTATCATCAATCAAATTTGTAGGTTATTTAAAATTAATAAATAATTTTATGTAAATTGTTTTTCAATTCAGCTATGCTCCGTTCATCAGCATCTTTTTTGTCAGAAAGATGTTTGGATGTTACCAGAACTGTCAACATTGTTATACTAATCAATTAAGTAATAGAAGTTATCAAATGGTATAAATGTCATTAAGTTGTATATTTTAAGCTGTTGAATTGCATTAAATATTTTATAGAAATGTCATCAACTGTCATCGGAGCTGTCACTTAATGACAGTTGTCAATTGTCATTAAATTATTACGTAGCATAATCAGTCAGATATAACACAATTTTTAATGTTATTGTGTCAAATGTGGCATTTTTGAGGTGTTTAGTTATAACTAAAACAAGGATTTCTGCATTTTTGGCAAGACTTAACGTCAAAATATTGCAAAAGAACGTTAGCATATTTTATGGAAAAATTATTTTTGTTTATGAAACAACTTTTTCTCCAACATTCGGGGCTATTCTCTATGAACATTGTTAGAAGTAAGCAAAATATATATATACATATATATATATATAGCTAACTAACAATATGATCTGTCATTTTAGCAATCTTGCTTGCTAACAATATCATCAGAAAATTCTCTAGATAAAATAATAATAAAATATATGAAAATATATTTTGTTTAAGTGCCAGTTCATTTTGCTAGCAAGCAAGATTTGTTAAAATAAAGTTCATATCGTTATGACGTAGAGAATAGCCCCGATTTTTGATATTTGAAGAAATTAACTATAAAACTCTGTTTTGTGCAGTTTTACAGCTGAACTATCTCGGGCTAACAATGTGTTTCAACAAATTTAGAAACTGTCAAAAGTATTAATTTATTGTAAATCCGGTTTCAAAAAGTGGAAATCCGATCTTTAAAGCTGTAGTAAATCCGGCCATCAACGTGTTTAAAATTTGAAATTCTTTCTAAAATCATGGCTACCAGCGTGTTTCAAAAAGATTACAATTTGTTAAGTTATTAATTCAATTTTTAAATTGCAAATCTGGCTACCAACGTGTTTCAATAAATTTAGAAACTGCCAAACGATTGATGATTTGACTTTTAAATAGTAAATCCGGCATTGAAACTGAAAATCCGGCTATCAATGTGTTGAATTTGCTTCCGAACTGTTAATTTGGTTCTAAAATTTGTAAATCCGGCTACAAAGTATTTTAACAAGTTTAGAAACTACCAAGCTTGTAAATTGTAAATTCCGTCTTGAAAAGTGTAAATCCAGTCTTATAAATCCGGCCAAAAGCGTGTTTTAACATTGCCAAACTATTAATCCGCCTTGTTAATTGTAAATCATTGTATTTTAAAACTGAAAATTCGGTCACAAACGTGTTAAAAAGTACAAATCTGGCTACCAACCGTATTAAATTCTACCGCTAAACTGTTAATTTGGCTTCAAAACTTATTAAATTTTGCTGCCAAACTGTTAATTTTGTCTTTAAAACTGAAAATTCGATTTGAAAACTTATAAATCCGGTTAGTAACGTGTTTCAACAAGTTTAGAAACTGTGAAACTATTGAATTGACGTTTAATTATTAAATCGTGTCTTTAAAACTGAAAATCCGGTCACCAACGCGTTACATTCTTTTTTCAAACTGTTAATTTTTTAAAATGTCATTTTGACAACTCAAATGTCAAAATATTAGAAAATTTAGTGAAGTGATTGGGACGCATTTTCTTTTGATAGTTATTCTCTCGACAATTGCCGTGAAAACGTGAAAAATATTAATTATTGATACCACAAAAAATGTTCATCATTATTTTGTCATATATGCTGACATGACAGCTTTTAAGTTATGTTGTTAAATGATATCGGACTTCTGAAATATGAAGACAGTGAAGAAAGCTGTCAAATATGTCATAAAATTTGGCAATGGTTATGCCAAATGTTTGTTAAATCTATCAAATGCTAACTTTCAAATATGTAAACTTAAAATTGTTAAATTTCAAGTAAGTTTGACGGTTGTTTAATCTGTTTTCAATTAAAGTTTTCAATTATGAATTGTCAAACCTAAGGTTTCTGTTGTCAAATTTGTGATTAGAGCTGTCATGTCATGAATAGTTTTCAACAAGTTTAGTTTACATTTAGAGGAATTATTTTTATTTTTTGAGTGCCAAAAAAATCTAACGTCTACTCCACTGGTATGCGAACGGTTTTTGTACTCATATTTACAGGTGTTTCTAATAATACTTCACAAAGAAGTTATTTAAGTTTAGTTTTCAAATCACTGAATTCTAGAAACCGCTGCTACTTATCAACAATAATGTATATAGGATAGTTGAGACCCATTGACGGAGCTAGGATTTTTGGGCTCTATCGCAAAATATTGAAAAGGACCGAATCAGAGACGATTTTGAAAAAAAAAGTACAACTTTGTCATTTATTTAACTTTTATTTTGTAAATTCTGGGGGCTCCCAGATTTTGAAATAATCGTCGAGACGCCTTTACTTTATTGTTAACAATAATGTATATTGAAAGAAATTGGTGTAAAATGCTCTCTAAGATGTTTCTTTCTAATTGTTAATTATAATAGAAAATTACAGTGTTTTCTTCTCACAAATTGTTTACGCGACTAATTTAGAAATCTTTCCGCTTATATTATGATATCCTTCTGATAAGATTTTAATTTTTTTCACCGTTTTATCAATTCGCCACAGGCCAGACAATCTGGACTCGGTTAATGTTAAACGATATTTGACGTAAACATATTATTACTTTGAAAATAATGATCATCATTCGTCGTATTATCACAATTGTATATTTCTCCTTCTCTTGATGCGTTACAATTAAAAACAAAGAAATATCAACCTCCGACCTTTGACCGAGTGAAAGCGATTTGACAATTATTGTGGTGAACTTTAAAAGGCGATCCGATTAATTACAAAACGAAACACACTGTTCGTTTGTTTGTGTTATTTTGCTCGCACAGTACTCCTGTTGTTGCGATCATTATTATTATTATTAATAAATAATGTAAACAGAATTTATGCGTATATGCGTAGTAGATACGAAAAATAAACAGTTTTTCCAAAAAATGTTTAAAATATTTTTTAGTGTTAATTTAAATTTAAATTATTGACACATAACCTTAAAAAAGATATATAATTTGTTGCTTTACGATTGACAGCATAATGTCACAATACTCTTATAACCTAAAAGAATTAGTCGTATAAATTAAGCTATCTCTCTGACAATTGACGTTGTTGGAAACAAAAAGTTGACATTTAATTTGTCTGTCATTTTATAAGTGATGTTATTGTGCTATGGCATACAAATAATCTAAAAAAAATTGATTTGTATCTTTGAGATTATCAAATATGGTAAATGCAATGTTGAAGTAGTGCCAGGGCATATTCCCATAACCTACAAAGTTGACATTTCATCAATGCTGTTGGTTAACCTAAAAGTAACATTCAACAGCAGTGGCGTAGCTAGGATTTTTTGTAATTTTTTTTTAATCTTGTTATAAATGATTGAAAAGTGCAAAACTTTATTTATAAAAATGTAAAATTAACAAATACAGCATAGAAACATCAAAATCCGCCCCTCCAGGTTTTCAGGTTTTAAAATAGACGCCGAGAGCGCACTTTATGATTGTGAGCTCTTGCGCGTTGCAGACCTTTGCTTACAGATAGCTACGCCAGAAATATAGTTTTGCGATTAGTCTCACGACGTGTAACTTAAAAAAATATTTGTTCTTTTTGAGTCTCGCTGCATTTACCTGTAATCTAAAGCAATTTAGCCTCTGTCGCTTTGCTATTGAAAATGACTGTTTTAATTAGTGTATCACGTTACATAACCTGAAAAATATATAATTTGTTGTGCATTGTGTCACGGCTCACACAGTATCCAAAATATTACGTTAAAAATCTGTCGTTTGCGTTTGGCATTTGTAACAAAATTCGTCTTAAATTAAATAGCATTAAAAATTATATCTAACCTAAAAAAATGATGACACTGAGTTTGTCACTTTTGAGGGGCCTATATGAATGCGCTCTTCCCCTCTGCTGGTGCATAAATTCGCCACTGCAAACGCATCATGTCACTCACATAACCTAAAATATGTTGACATTTGTATAATTATTGACACATAACCTTAAAAAAGGACATCTAGTTTGTCGCTTTGCGATTGACATTAGATACGTTGCAGTACGCACATAAACTAAAAAAATATGTCATTTAAGTACGGCACGGTACGCTCATAACAAAAAAAAAACAAATAAATGACGGCACCTACATACATAATCTTACAAAATAGGCATTTTTGTTATTTTATTATTGATAGATACTTTACGAACATAACCTAAAAGTTGGTGCTTAATTTGTGTCACAAACCGTACATAACCTACAAATTGATTGACTTTTTTGTAACCTGTCATACATAGCTGTCACTTTGAGATTGACGTATCCGTTGAAAGGTGATATTTATGTTATTCACAAATCTGGCAATTGTCCTGAGTTAATTATAAATATGATTTATGTTAAAAATGAGGCGCCATGTTATAAATGTTAATTATAAGACAATAACTGTCCGAATAAATCTTTCGCAGTTGTAATTGTAAATAATTTATTATTTGTACTAAAGTACCGTTGATATTTTGTTTCTAGAAAGCCTCATTTCTTTCAACACAAACAGCAATACGTACGATATAATAACAACTAAAGAGAGAAGGACACGACCATATCAGCATCTACATAAAATATAACTGTACACCTACATAATGCGGAATTAATATTTATCTCTCCCCGTGAGCGCGGCTTTTACCTGCCATTTTAACCTTGGTATCCAACACACACAGCTTATGACCAATCCAGAACCAATCGAGACATATTGATCGATTTGCTATTAATAAAATGTATATAACATACTTCATATCGCAATGAGCTTCCATTGCATTATATTTTTCTAACGTGATCGATAAAAAATGTAATTAAAATAGGCACTGACTTGATTATATTTGTTTGTAACAATGTTATCAGTACATTATTTTATAATCGATTCCTCAACTTATATTAAAATGTTTTTTAAAATTAAATAATAACAATTTGAGTCATCATTTGTTTAAATAATTAAATTAAAATTAGTTTTCTCAATGTCGCGACGCTTTTTCATTCATCAACAGACAGGGCATAAAATTTCCCATCGCTTCCATGAAATCGTAACGTCGTTTTTACGATCTAGCAGCAACCACTCACCGAAGAACTTTGCTGTTATTTCACTAGAATGGCAACGCCGACGGTCCCCGCACATATAGTGACTACCGGCAACGCTGTCCCTGTTACATAAGCAGCTGTGTCTGTGCGTGTGACGTCATGGGCTGTGTGCAAGCAAGCTCTAGCTGCTATAGCAAGCAGACTTTGCCATGTTGGCTCACTTCATTCTTCATAGAGTAAATTATAATATAATTAAAAAAAAAAATGAAATAACAATCGCAACATAAGAGAACCTGCTAGTAGCTGCCTGCCTGGGTAATCCAATATTTCCGTTTTAACATCAGGTGCTCGCCCCGAGCATTTCGTTCGTTTTTTCCCTCTTTTTACACCTTCTTCTTGGCGGCCCTCTCGATCCCTTCTTCTTCTCATCGATCGGTGTGTCGGCCTGGTGGCAGGTTTCGAATGTGTTGTATTTTTTTTACTTCTTCTTCGAGTGGCTAACCATTGGATACATTTCGTAATTTAATAACCAGCTCTGCGGATTAAATGTAAACTAGTTTTCCTGAATGACATTTAATATTGCTGGTCGGGACAGGATAGAACTTTTTCTTATTTATTATTATTTTATGCTAAAAAATTAATTTAAGAAGATTTTATTTATTGATATAGGCCTGATCAAAGCACTTTCTATTTTCCATTATGATAACAAACTTTGATAGAAGGAAGCTATTAAATTCTAAAAAAAAAAACATTAATCAAGCAACACGTTAAAAAACTAATCTCAGTAGTAAAAAGTGAAGAAACAATTATTTGTTATTATTATGTCAGATTTTAGTGTCAAAGTTTATTCTTGCTTTAAATAGTTTAACTTTTTCATTTAATGCAGATTAAGTAATTGTGTTTGAATATGGTAACGAAGATACACGACCAGCAACGATTGAATAGTACTGTTTAGTTCAATATCGTAGACTTCAATACTCAGGAGTATCAGTGTAATATAGAAAATAAAAAATTAGATAAATATTCTCAACAATTCTTTAATCAGTGCATAATTTGTGGTAAGTAATTTAGGGCTATCACAAAAATTAACCAAAATCAGTAAATGATAGATAATGTCATTTTAACAACAATCTTGAAATTTTTGTTTAAATTACACACAGTGCAACCTTATTCAAATAGATTTTTTGGTGGTTTATATTCGAATTATTAAATATAATTAATGGTTCTGATCTCTAGTACGTGATAATTTATGTTTATGAAATAATAAATCACTAGAAATTAGAAAATGCACGTTAATATCGAGTGCAGCTAGTGCTGTTATCTGATATCCATTTTAATAAAGGTGGTGAATACTGGCCAATGTTTTATTAGAGATCGAAGTAATAGATCATAATGATTCATGATTATATAATATTTTTGTTATACATAAATTGAATCTTGATTTTTTAAATTTAGAATCGCCTCACTGGTGCTGCAACATGAGAGCGAGTTAGGTAACTGCTATTAAATGTTTCTGTTAAACTCTATAGTACAAGAAGAGTTTTTTATGTTATCTACCGAGCAATGAGTTACAGGATAAACACATTTTTATTTCTTAACGAAAGAACCATTAGCAATAACACTAAAGCCGGGAATACACATGCCATGAAATTTGGGAAGTAGCTTGCATGCTCAAAAATGGTATGTGCCAATGGCACAGTGAGAACACATGTGCAAGTAAAATTGCATACAAGCTGCTCATGGCACGGTTGCTAAGGCAAGTAGCTGGCAAGCTGGTACGCAAGTAACTGCCATGTGTATTCCCGGCTTTATTCTAACGGTTTCTTTGAAACTAAAATTATTTTGGTAATTCTGAAAAAAATTACCACATCGTTTTCCAATATTGAATATTGTTCCAAGTATGGGGAGGAGCTTTGGAAACTACAACATCTCTAAACTCCATTCAGAAACGAGCTATTTGGATCGAATATCGATCTAAAGTTGACTAATGACTTAGATACTTTACAACACAGGCGTAATGTTGCATTTTCAATAGATATTTTAATGGACATTGATCAAACGAAATACAAGACGTATTGCCATCTAAACAAATATTTACTTGTAGTACAAGGCTTGCTACGGTTTCTAACAAATATTCACTGACAATTCAGAGATATAAGACCGAAACTTCTAAGAGAGATTTCTTTAACCGTACTATCGACAATTTTGTATAAACTCACACTTTGGGTTACCGTCTCCTTTCGTTTAAAATTTGATATCGCTTCTGTATTCAAGTTGCAAGTCACTTATTTTTGCTTTTTGAAACAGATATAAAAATGACAAATGTTGCAAGCAAACTTGGAGATGACATAAGAAAATTTTTGCGGTAGCTTATTGTTTTTATATCCAGGTAGATAACATAAGACTAAACTAAACCTAAAGCTTACTTAGGTTTAGTCATAAATCTCAAGTCTTTAGAGATGTTATCTTGTAGTAAGGTGTTAAAGTATAGATGTGGCTGAAGGCGGTTGTACATGAGCGGTGCAGGTGGGGTCTTACTCATGGTCATAGAGTCCAGGAGTTTGGTTATAATAAAATCTGTTTGCAAATTTGGTATAGTTGAAACCTAACGATGTCTGTCTGGGTATCTCTACAAGACTACTTATTTAAGTAGAGGGTTGAAATTGCACATGTAATAATAAAGCATCACACTTTACTGACAAAATTTGACATTTGGTCTAGTTTTTAGAAATGTAGTAGGCCACGAACTTTTGACGGTTACCTCGTCAACCTCTACCAACAGAGTTGCTAGTTGATGTTTTGCTATGGGTTTATTAGTGTAGTGAAAGACGTCGTTTGAAGTGTGAAGTTTTAGTTGTGAGCTCTAGCCGGAGTGGGGCGGAACATACCGCTGTTATTGTGGTCCAGGAGGTGCACTTGGCGTGGTGATTATCTTTGGAGATAAAAGAGGTTCTCGTCAATTGGCTTTCTAACAGTTTGTAATTTTTTGGCAGTTTGAATTTTTGCTGTTTTTCAGAGTTAGCTTAGCAAATCAGCAGTCTTGTATTTGATCCCTAAAATATTACTAATTATAAACTTGTTCTTTATCTACCGGGCTGATTTGGAAGTAACTTAATAAACCGTTGGTTCTATTAACCTCTTTCAAACAAGTCGTAAGACTTCTGAAGTAAAATGTTGCACAGTGAAGGCACGCGCGTTGTTGTTATTCGTTAATTTTACGAAAAATATCAAACCCGTTTTTTGCATTTTTTTTTTAATTCTCATTGTACTTGTAAACGGAATGATTGTAACTATTTGATTGCCAAAGGAAAGCTCACGGACTCTTGTTTTGGCAAACTGTTTTCTGGGGTCGGTTGTAAACGCAGGAGTATAGGCCTTATTGGAAAGTGCACTTTCGCATCGGAAATCGTTGGTGTTTTATTGGTATAAATAATAAATATTGGAACGGGAGCTTTCAAAATGTATAGTCAATTGCACGTAGAAAAACTGAAAAGAGGAAACAGACTCAAGTCATTCGAATAAGGAGACTGGGGAGCCACAGGAATGTCATTACTGGCCTGAAACTGGTTTGTTGAAATTGCCGTGTGACAACGCAAGTTGTCGTGATGCAACACCCGTTGTTTTTGATGTTTGGTCTTACACGCATGACTCTTTTTCGAAGCTTTTCAAAAAACTTCGAAAAAGTATTGATGATTGACCGGTTGGCCTTGAGGCACACACTCTTTGTGGACGGTTTTTTGGCTATCGAAAAAATAAATCAGCATGCATTAATGTATGTCGTTTCATGCACTGGCGCTTGATTATTGGGCTTTACTCAATCACCCACGACTTGTTATCAGTAATGATAATTTTCAATCGATTTAAGTCAAAGCAACTTTTCTTTTTGTTTTTTTGATCTTGCCAAAGTTTTTTTGGAACCATTTTTGCGCAAATTTTTCTCATCCTCAATTCATTGGTCAAAATCTGACGAACGGTGGTATGAGTCAAATTCATCTCTTCTTTGATCAATCTTATCTGAACGCACAAAATTATGAATTCTGACATTTTTATTGGATTTTGAATCTTTCTTCACTATGAAAATGCATTAAACCACCGAAAAATCTGACAAAACAGTTTTGTAAAAGTTTCCGTTGCACTATGTCTCTTATTTTTAGAACGCACTAGAAAAACTATTTCACGAACAAAATCGCTACGACAACCAAATTCAAACTCGTACTGAAGCCGTATCACATGTTCACTTGCCGCCCCACCAAGTCCATCGTTCCAAGTGTTGTCAGATTTAAAGCTACGTTGCCAGTCTCATTACTTAATTCACACACTTCGTATTCCGTATCGTGATAATATGTGGTTAGCTGTATGCGGAGTACGGAATCCGCGTTTGAAAAAGGTTCCGCATCTTGGAATCTTTGCGTTTCATTATGTAGTTTAGTTGTCTCAGTAATTTTTGTTTTAATTGTTTTATATTTATGGTTATTTCTGCGACACAAGTGCCCACAGTTCAGCATTAAATACATTTTTTATGTTTAGGAAAATTGCTTTTTATCTTATTGCGAAAAACGTGCACTGAATCTCTATCTGACTTGAGACACATACACTAGTGTTTCAAGGTATGCACCCTCATCAGTGTTCTTAGCAACTAGTTTTAAAGATAATTTGCATATTTAGCATATAACAATTTAATTAAGTTGATAAAAAGCAACGACTTTGCAAATGTGTTTTTTTCTAAAATTTATGATAAATAGAACAACAACAATTTGTATCAAGTATTTCCTGGTATTACATTGTTGATGATTTGATTAATATTTTTCGACACATATCCAGCATACATATGCGTGACTTGATATGGAAATATGTATTATATAGGAAATTATTATTTATAGTTACGGATCATTACGAGTTTAATGAGCGACTGAATATTCAACGTGCACAGAACGCGGCTCATAAATAATGCGGCGCCATGACATTTATTGTGCGTAATTTTCTGATTTTATTTTCACATCGAAACAAGAAGCAACAATATTATGAATGATCTACTCTAAACAACAGTGAATATTTGGTTATAAAATAACAAATCTCATTGATGGTGTTATGATGGCATTATATAACCCGATTTATTTTAGGATATAAAATGTTTAGTAGGTATTATGAAATAAACGTCCAAATGGCGTCCAGTTAAAATATTGCTTAATAATGACTTGACAGGTACGAGTGCCAAGCATTTTAGCGCCTACTTTATGTTTTCTTTACTTTAATTTATAAAACTAATTCTTGTTCTCTGTATTTTTATTTTGTGAGAAATTATTTACCAGTCGGCTTATTTTACCCACGCCACCATGAAAGAGTTGTAACTGTACCACACAACAACACAATTTGGGTACCATAATTTTATTTAGTAGGCCATCACGAAACAAAGGACGGCATTGTTTTTGAGCTTCACGCGCCGAAAATGTTTTTAATTTGTCTTTTGGTTGACTGGGGTCAAGCTTTAAATTAATTTCAAATAAACCGGAAATATATTACAATTCTACCCTCTCTAATAATAAATTGGCCCAGTTTCTTCTTTTTTTTTTCTATATAGTGAAGTGAAATTAAAAATGCAACTTTGTAAGGGGGTTCGATAATATCCCTTTTGCCCCGTTGTCTGCTTGCCTGTTATACCCGCGCTCGTTCGCTCGCCGTTTACGGCATAAATATTCCAACTGAAATTCTATTTCCGAGGTTGGCAGCCCTCTGGGAGATGACGTGACTCCGACCCCGCTGACGTGGCAGGGCCTCACGAATCGATACCGCGATAAACAAACACAAATTTCGCCTACATGGGCGAACGGGCGGCCACATCAACGACGAATTCGATTGAAAATTAATCGTGTTTCGTCGTCATACATCTGTCAAACTATGAAAAAATTATATTAACAATTGAGTAGGCTTAATCGATATTCAACTGTTTACGAGCGGGACTTTTTATATAATTGTATTTTATGAATATTTGTTAAAATTGTGCAGCCTTAAGTAAGAAATTGTTTGGATTAGTTTAGAATAATAAATCATAGTAAAACTTTTCAATAAAAATTGTATTTTTTGTGCCAAATGAATAAAATTCTAGTAAAACCGTAATTTTATTGTCAAACTTAAATATGCCTTCGCTTGACCTACAATTCATTTGTAATTAATCTAGTTACAGTTTTCTACGCTCATTTGGATTTGTTGACAGCTTTAGTTCTGCTTGAAATAGTTAATTATTTGAGGGATGTAGTTTCAAAAGATACAATCTCTACTTTTTGAAATTATTGAGTTATTGATACCATCTTGTAGCAAATTTTGCACTCTACAATGTGATACTAAAATTGTGTATCATACAATACTATAAAAATGAGTTTTGTTTATTTATTTTTTTAATTTAGTTTTTACTTAAGAAAAGATTTTGGCAAGATTCAGTTTAAAAAGACATTATGCAACCTGTAATTTGATTTATTTTGATAATTTAATGTTCAAATTAATTAAAATTTATAACAATGTTAACAAATGTTTTGTAAATTACTCAAAAAGAACAAAAATCAGACAGTTTTTTGAAGTTTCTGACAAATTGATTACTGTGGGATTGTACTTTTTGAAACTAGACCCCTCATTTACAGAATCTGAACTTGTTGTTTCTGGTTTTTCTTGATTGTCTTAATTGGAGGCCACAATTACCAATTACAAGTTTTTCCATAAAAAGAATTGACAGTTTGGGGCTGCTACCTCTCCGGTATTTGTCAAGAAACGGATTAAGATTTATAATAGTGTTAGATGCTAGACACACTGATGATGGGTGCATACTCTGAAACTCTAGTAGATGTGTCTCACTCTGGCTGGGTGGGAAGGCAATTTACATAAAATACATTTATTAAATTTTAAATCATAATAGTTGGTTATTTGTTTTATTATATGAAATTAAATTGCTTGTGATGGTTTGAATGCTGAGCGAGTGTTTGGTTCAGTCGAAGACGGCTTAGCGTGTTAGTATAGCCATTTTGGCTCGGCTGATATGTGCGAGCGAGAGAAACGGATGCTATGTAACGGAGCAATAGTATATTGTACAACTAGCACGTAATGATTACCATTTCCCACGAGTATAAACGTTGATGCAAATGAACATTACGTGCAAGTTAAGTAAATAAAAGAAAAATTAACATTTTATGGACACTTTGTTTTTATGACTAAAAACTTATGTCTACAAAAAGAATTGAATTATTTGTTAAGGGTTGATTTATTTATCAATTCGGTAGGGTATTGATTAGTTATGTTGTTTTGATAGTATGAACCAAAATTAGCAAAAAGTATTTTTAAAAGTATTTGACTATTGTTGTCAGCGCACAAGTTTTCGTTTGCTATGGCTGTTTACTCTAACGCAAAATTAGCCGACGTGCATTTCATGTATGTTGGAAGCGCGACTTCTTTACATTGAAAGCTTATCCAAATTGCCAGATTCCTTCACATCGTATGTTGGAAGAATTTACCAAAGATTGGTAACACTGGTTTATTCAATAAACAGTGCCACTTATCCCACTATTACTCCTAAAGCAGAAGAAGAAATTCTAGCACGTATAGAGCATAATCCGGGGACGAGTGTGTGGAGAAAATCAACTGAAGTAGGAATTAGTTAGTGCTCCTCTTGTTTGGAGAATGTATCATCAAGCACGTATGGTTTTTTGTCGCTGGTTTCTACGAAATGATGCTGAAGACCCCATTTTATTGCTAATATTTTTTGGAATGAAGCCAGGTTCACACGAAATAGTTATTAATTTTCACAATACTCATGTTTGGGCTGACGAAAATCCTCATACTTTAATGGAATTAGACATCAGACACGTTTTTCATTAAATATTTGGATAGGTATTGTAGGTGACAAGTTTCTAGGTCCTGTTGTTTTACCAAACTGATTAACAGGCGCTGCTTACCTAAACTTTATGCAGAACACAATGTATGATATTTTTAACGACATTACTATAGACCGAATGCAAAAATATTGGTTTCAGCAGGTTGGTGGTTCATTTTTCGATAGGTGTTAAAGAGTTTTTACATCATACATTTTTTACGTAGATGGGTAGGAAGGGGCAGCATGTTTTAAGGTCTGCAAGATTGCTTGATTTAAACCCTTTAGATTTCTTTTTTTGGGGATATTTGAAAACATTGGTCTATGGTACTTCTGTAAATAGCCTTGAGAAGCTGCAGCTACGAATTTATTAAAACTGCAACAAATCCGAGCCAATGAAGGGGTTTTAGAAAGAGTTCGAATATCCTTTAGAGTTTAGACTAAGATGTCGTGCTTGCTTGGAAAAGGAGGGCGCTTCGAACATCTTACCTAACTTTGTTTTTTTTAAGAATAATTTTTTTTATCTTCGCAACCGTTTCTTTGCGGACCCATGTTTATTAAGACTTTTTTGTTTATTTTGATTCGTACTATCTCTTTAAATATTTTACAATCTTTTTTAGCACAGCTATGTCATGAACATTGTTGTTCCAGAAAAGATTATATGTGATTGTAACCCCTAAAAAATTAGTTGAAGAAGATTTAGATATGGATTTGTTGTTTAGTTTAATATTTTGTGCTGATACATTGGATTTTGATTTGAAACAGTAAGACGTTTAGTTTTTTTTTTATTAAAATTGGTTATGTTTGGAGTGCTTTATTGAGATATTGTTTTGAGCTCTTTGTTTATTGATGCTGCAGATTTGAAACTAGAAATTTCAACACGCTTTGCTATATTTGTCGTTATGGTTTTTGGAAAGTATGATGTATGAAAGGTGCTATCATCTGTAAAAATGGACTTTTTGTTATTTGAAAAAGTTCATTAATGTAAATCAAAAATAAAGTTGGTGAAAGTGCAGAACTTTACAATGTGGAAATTAAAATATTTTTGACAGATTGGACTGTAGTTTAATTGGTCTGTAATTTGAAAAATCAGATTTGTCTTCTTTTTAGGTCAGGTTTGAACATTTGCAGTTTTTTAATAATTTGGAAATGTTTTTCATTTGCAGTTTTTTTAATAGTAATTGCTGGAATTTTATCTGTACTGATGCCTTTCTGGTATTTAATATAAAAAGATTTTTTTTACGATCCGTTTTCTAAAATGAATTGGACGCATTATTTTTTCACTAGCCGGCATTGAAGGTTCAACAGTAGGAGGGTTTCGATTAGTAGATGTAAATTGGTTTGCAAAAATATCTGTTTTTTTTTATTAGTAACTAGATCGTTTTAAATATTTTAAAAATACCCCCCATTGAAGATTTCGTACTTCCTTGGAATGAATTTATTGTTTTATAGAAATTTTTGTAGTTTATGGAAAGCTGGGAAATTCGATTAGCTTTGCATCTTTTTTAGATTGTTTTAGATTGTCGCAATGTTTACGAGCTTTCTTATGTTTAGTCTGTTTGGAACGATTACTGATATGTTTCTTAAATGCTTTTCGCTTCTTATTAACTGCTTGTTTTGTTTGAATTGAGTAGAAATACTTTTGTTTTGGTTTAATAACAAAGAACGGAACAAGTTTTTTGATGACATTCTGAATAGTTTTCTGATATTTTCTAATGCAATATGTGGATCCTTAAGATATAAGCAATGAGAATAGAAAATTATTAAGAAATTCTTTCAATTTTACTATGTTTAGTTTAGAATAATGATGAAGAGGCGCGGTTATGTTTGGTAGTAATAGGAAGACAAGTTTTAATAACTAAAGTAATAAGTGAATGATCAGAATTTTTTAAAGCAGTCTTATCAGTAGTAATCTCTGGAATAGTTGAAAGATACAGATCCAATAAGTCCATCACGAGGAAAATATGTGAGTTGCTGAATATGTTGGGTAAAATTATGAGAAGCAGCAAAACTCGTAGCTTGTCCGGATAGTGTTGTAGAAGATGATTGACTTAACCATTCAGTATTATGTAAATTATATCTCCTAACAAAATTATTTTAGCTTTTCTATGATTATATATAGTTGATGTTGACCGTTACTACGTGATAATTCATAATACAAGATTAAATAAAAGTAATTGTTTTATTTAATCTTGTTTCTATGATTACCTTGAAGAAGCTTGTCGAAACCTTTAGTAAGGTCATCAAAAAAAATTTGGAGTTGTCTTATTTGGAGAATGGCATATGCCTAACACAAAAGTAGTTTTATTGGGAAGGTTTAGTTTAAGAAATATTCTATATAACTAAAGTCTTTAATTTTGTACGTCGTCGAGTCTAGAATACTGGTCAGCAAACGAATGTGAGATGATAATTGGAATCTACTCGATTAAACCGGACTGGATCTTTATTTATTGTTTACTTTGGTTTCAATCAAAAAGGTGTTTCTCTATGTTCAAGTTGCTGATGAACAGAATTTAAATTTTTAGACTACAAATGTTAGAGAAACTAATTTTTAAGCTAAAAATTTAAGTCAATATTTGGTTAATTAAATTGGTTTGTGGAACAGGCTTGTTTTGCCAACTTAAGGCAGCTTTTGCAATTGTTAGATAACTTATACCAGGAATAGATTTATTTAAATGTATATACATGGTATAGCATTAGTTTTGCCCTCGTTACAGTCTAGATAACCTATTGAAACGTCAATAATGACTTATAAACTGACGTATAAATAATTTATACGCAAATTTGTTGTGCGCGTTACTTGGTTACTTTACTAGAGAAAACTACTGCTCCAAGCATCAGATAAGTTATCCCTGGTTTATTCTCCTTAAAACATACAAATAAAGTTTTATGAAACTGCTAGGACTTCTAAAGTAATCGGGACCATTGTAAAATTTCATTCACCCGCACACTCAAGTAGAATCTATTCAATAAATCCCAAATTAGAACTAGAAATAAAAACGAACCACCTGAAGGTCCCAATGATTAGGCCAATCAAGAAAATAATGCTCGACGATTATCAATTTTCTTTTGTGCAAAAATTTTAGCAACAAATCCTACTTTAGCTGTAACACGTTTATGCATTTTCTAAAAAATCATTTATCACAAAGATGGCCGTTTCTGGAACTGACTTATAAATTGACGTATACGTTGTTTATACACTTATTTGTTGTGCGCGTTACTTAGTTACTATACTAGATATAAGTTATAAGAGATTGTAAAAGCGCATTTGTATATATACCATATACCTTAGATAGCACTATTCCTTGTTTAACCAAAGATTGTAAAAGCGGCCCTAAATCGTATTATAAGCTATGTTTGACTTTGTGGACGATTTGACAGTATTCTGCAGTTTGAAATCTGATTTTTTTTGTGATGAATAATGAATTTATAATAATTTGACTGAAAATAGGTTTGAATTTACTATATCTGATATATATAATATATATATATTAATATATATATATATGCGTTGTACTTTATAGATCATTGCATACCTTGTTTTGCGTTTCCTGATAATAAAAGTCTCAAGTATAATCCACAACACTTTAATTCACCATAAAATAATATTTGTTAAAATGATAATAGTTACAATAAAAAATAATTCATCTCGACTGTCAGAATCAATAAACCCATGTTACCTAGCAACACTTCCATGCATCTCTTTGCTAAAATAGAATATTATAATTAAATATTTAGGACAATTTAAAAACAAGTGTAGTCAATTATAATTTTTTTTGCTTCTATTGAATGCAAATAATATATTTATAGATAAGTTACTTATAGTCGGCTCAAGGTAACTTAAAATGACGCATATTCAGAAAAAATGTGTGCGCAAACACGTGCGACGAACACACACCGCACACACACACACACACACACATGATAACTGTTATTGCGTACGCTTCCTACTGAATATCTATGATCCAATATAATAGAACAATAATAATTATTAATTAAAATTCGAATAGTATTAATATTTTATTATGCCACCGTGAGGTTATCTCTGAATGCCACATTGCCAGATGTGAGAGACTACGTATCACGTGATCCTGATAACGTGCCCGAAATTAAATGTTTACATTTTTCGTTGATGCGTCGTTGTTGCTTCTCGCTTATCGGGAGATAACTCTAAAAGGCTACTTATAGGATCAATTGATACTATTGCTAATATATATTTATATTTTATTATGTCTTACAAATTATAAGAGAGAATTCAAGATTAATCAAATTAGTACGAACAAATATTATTGTATATTCCGAAGAAGGGACAAAATTTTTGTTTTATTAACAATTTCTTGATTCAATTCTTGAAAAATCAAAATAAATAACAGTAATCTGTTACGAAATATGTTTTTTTCTACTTCATTCTCCATTATGCAACTGTTATTGCCACGGAAAAGTATGCTATTGAACAATACGCACATAGCCATCAAAAAGTGACAGATTACTTTTCAAATGTCATATTATTTAATAAATAATTTAATTGTTTTTGTATACATTATAGAAATTTTAGTCATAAAAAACAAAGTTTTCACAAATTGTTATTTATAGTCGTAGAAAGTATAGTATACAACTTGCACGTAATATCCATTTCGCACTTGTATACTTTAAATGGGCATCATTACGTGCTAGTAGTACAATATTTTAATACCATCATCAACTTATTTGGGGTTTTTGGAAATAATGATGAATAAAATTTATTGATTCAATTGTATTTCATTGACAATTTAGTGGAAATTTAACATTGAAATTCTATTTTAACTTTCTGGTATACAGTATTATTTAAAAAAAAAAGTGTTTTGATTATGAAATTGTTGGTTTTCTAATTTCCTTGCACTTCCTCGATTGAGACATAATTATTTAATTAGAATTAATTACTCAGTTATTTCTTATTGTTTTTGCACTTTGAAATGATGAGAAATTTGTTTTTTATTAATTAATTATATAATATTTTTTGATGATTTGAAATGGAGATAACAACAAATTCTCGGAATTATTTTTTAATCATAATTGTTTTGATTATGATGTGCTAAAAATAAATTCGCATTACATGGCGAAATTGAAGTAGGTACGATCCGATTAGCTTGTTATCGTCAGCCATATTATGTTCTGCCATTGGGCATATTATAATGAAAAATAAAAACAAGCAATGGCACGAAGAAAGAGCTGATAAGATGTTGGTTTCGTTACAACCGACTAACAAATGCGCCATTCATTCGTTATAATTGTTAAACATAATATTATGAACTATATTTGCTTGTCTACTTTTAATTTTGATTTAATTTTTTTGTATTCCATAAGCGAGACATGAATTATCATAATTATTCTACACGTTGTAGCCTTGTTTCGTTGATTTTTATTGGACTGCATTACAAACTTATTTGCAAAACAGGAAAGGCAAATAAAAATAAATAACATCGACTTTTACTAGATGCAAGGTTAAATTGTGTTTCGTAGTCAGGATACTCGTTCGTGTACCGCAAGATTATTTTTATTCGGTTACTTAAAAATTGCATCAGATTCATAAATTATTATGTTTGTATATCATATCTTTTATTTTGATTTTAACACATCATTTAATATCTATTTAACACATTTGGAGTCATGAAATGATAAAAACAATTTTGTGTATCACTACCTAAATAATCTCAAAATTGTTGACACTTAATCTGTCGCTTCGAAGAAGAAAAATTTTAGTCGATGTTAAAGAACCCGATAATTTTGGCCAACAGAAAATATTCCTTTTTTTTAACTCAGGGTGAACTACATTAAGTAGCGTAAAACGCTGCCAGATTGTACGAGGTAACCACTAAAATTCCAAGTCTAACCAAGAGATCATGCACTTATGAGAAAGATATTTTATTATTAAATATAATCTCCTTTAACCTCAACACACTTATTACATCGTTAAATTAGTAATTCTATTCTTTTATAAAAATATTCTGAAGTTTTCTCTCTTTATCGTCAAGAAATTGTCTACTCTGACGTTTTTTTTTTTAACTTTGAAAATAGGAAGTAGTCACTAGGGGGTCAAGCCTGGGATATACTTGATTTTTTTAAAGCCACCTCTTATGGCAAGGCGGTGTGCGCAGGTGCGTGTCGAGATTTTGTTAATTTTTTGCCCGGATATTTTCGTTCAATCTATGTAATAAGGTAGCATAATAAGCGCCATTCATCGTGGTATGTCTTTCTTTAAAATCAATCATCAAGATGCCCTCACAAAAGATTGTCGCTATGATCTTTTTGGTTGACCTTGGCTTTTCTTGGTGGTGGTTTACCTGCACGCCGCCATTTCTAGGTTTCTCTTTTGGACAGAGGATCATGATACAAGACCAAAGTTTTATCCCCGTAACAATAGATTGCAGAACTTCTTCTTGTCCCTCCTCACAAAGCTTTAAATAAGATCGAGCACTGTTGTTCTTGAACAGCAGTTAGAAGTTTTGGGACCCATCTTGCATTCATGCCCTGAGATTGCTAATAATTCTCTCACTTTTAGTTGGCGATTACTTTGGACCAGTTCTTTAATAAATACAATTGACTCTTTTGTGATCACTTCAACTGGTTGACCAGAACGTGACTTATCTTCTAAAGACTCCGAGCTTATCTTAAACCTTTTCGCCCATTCTTTCACGGTGGAATAAGAAGGTGAATCTTTGTCGAATCTTAATTTGATGAGAGGTAAGACCTTCCAATGTGAAGAATTTGATGACTGCTCAGTACTCAGTTTTTTACAAATCTGCCATAGTTGAAACCTAACGATGTCTATCTGGATATCAGTACAAGACTAATTTTATTAAACTAAGCGTTGAAATTGCACATGTACTTTAATAAAGCATCACACTCTATACTGACAATAATTGACGTTTGGTCTGAAGTTTTTAGAATGTATGAATTTATGGCGATTATTTGTTTAATTGGAAGATTATGTTAATCGTAAAATGGTGGCGATCTGTAAATTGACACAATTTTCAAATATTATTATAAAGAAATAATGGTAAAAACTATAATATATATATATATAATAAATTATGTTCATCAGCATCTTAAACAGAAAACCTTATATACTCTTTTTGACTGAAACAATAAAGATCCGGATTGCTTTAAATCTTAAACATTTATTTACTGACCAATTCAAAGCATTAGTTATAATAGCATATTTCTTAAATTAAATCTTTTCGATAATTTTTTTTTTTTTTAAATTTTGAAAAGCTTATGTAAAGTCATTTTATGTAGATAGTTTGTGTTCTTCTCTACTTGTTCGCCGACATTATTTGATTTATTTCAATAAACTTTTTTCAAATAATTAAAGTCAGATGATAGCACCCTTCATATTTTGTACTTTCTACTATGGTCTAGCCGTTTAGTAAGCTTCGGTAAGTTGCACTTACCTTAGTCGTATTCTGACGACCTTACTGATGACGTAACACCTTATTTGAGTATGTTTGGTAATATGAAAACTGAAGCTTACAGAGAAATGGATTTATGCACATGTCTTTTAAAATAATTTAATTGCACACAGTGGCGTAGCTATCTGTAAGTAAGGGTTTGCAATGCGGAAAGACCCACAAGTCTACAAGGCTTTCCTGACGTCAATTTTAAAACCTTGAAAGGGGTTGGGGAATTTTTCCTATTTTTTGGTATTTTTTGACAGTTAGGCTATAACCAATTTTGGGTTGTTTTAACAATATTTTTTATATTTTATTTTTTAAGAATTTATTTTAGTGTTTTCTGATCATTGTTTAAAATTTTATGACCGGTTTTGCACTTTTCAACAGTTTGTGCCGGATTTTCTAACAATATTTTTGATATTTCAAAGCTGGATTTTGCTATTTTTCAGATTGGCTATTTTACCGGATTTTTTTTTTTTTAAACATAATTCATATTTTAATAATTTATGATTGGATTTTATTATTTTTGATTTATCTTAAATAAAATTTTGCCTTTTTTAACAGTTTATGATCAAACTTAGGTGTTATTTTTGACATTCTATGAATAGAATTTTACATCTTCTGATAGTTTATGGCCGGATTTTGGTTTGTTCTAACAATTTTTGCGATTTTTCGGATGTTATATATGTTTTTGCATTTTTTAACAGTTTATGGCCGGATTTTGATGCTTTCTGACAAATTTGTATATTTTTTATAACCTGATTTAGTTATTTTTGGCATTTTATAAATACAACAAACTATTGCCAAATTTTGACGTATGGTCACAATTTGCTAGTTTTAAGGTTTAATTAATATTTTTATATTTTTTAACAGTTTGTGGCAAAATTTTGGTGTTTGGGGTACATTATATTATTATACAAACACCAAAATTTAATCAATTTTAACTCTAAAATACTCAATTTCTGATTTAAAATTAAAATCTGAGGTATCAGAATCAATGAATCTCTATTTATTTTTTTTTTTAATTTGTCACTTTGAGGTTATAATTTCACGTAATCTTTTTTATATAAAGGGTCTTCCAATAAGGACGCTCAATTTTTCAATGTAAATAAATCAAGTGTGAGTGAAATATCCACTAATTTTTTATCTGAAAGAACATTTTATGGCACTAAGTATAAAATATAATGTCGTTCTAATGCCTGCCGCAGCTTTGCTTATTGGTACGTATTCAGAAGGTCCAATTTTCAATGACTTTGTTGCATAAATTTGGCTGAATTTGTTGTATTGCGTTCGTTATGTCGATAAGATAGTTTCAAAGGAAGAAGTCCGAATGCGTTAAATCGTACGATCTTGGAAGCCAGAGTTCAAGTCGCCCTTAAATCGCTCGTGCAGAATGTTCATTGTGGCATGGCTGTGTGGCACGTAGAGCCATTCTGTTGGAATTAAATGTTGTCGGTGTTCATATGGTTGATATGAGGGGTCTAGGACACTTCGGCGCCGCCATTTCGGCGCGGCCGTTTCGGCGCGGCCAGTTCGGCGCCGGCCGTTTGGGCGCTGGCCGATTCGGCGCCGGCCGTTTCGGCGCCAAAACTTTTCAAATAAAACACAGTATATACATATATATTATAATCATAAACATTTATTTGGTATTTTTTACTATTTTATATTTTTAATTCTTTTAGTTATTTATTTGAATAGACTATTATTCTTTATATTTTTCACGTTATTACCTATCACTAAAAAGTGATAATTAATTATCCATAAATTATTTGCGGGCCAAAATTATGTTTACTTATTATAATATATATTGTATATTTGACAATTTAAATATGTTCGTACATACATATATTATGATTTTTATGTATAATTTTTGTTTGATATGTTATGTAATTTATATGTATTTAATAGTTTATTTATCATACATTATTTGTTATGTCTTATAAAACAAATCAATTTTTATTATAATGTGTATATATACTTTTGTTTTATTTGAAAAATTCTGGCGCCGAAATGGCCAGCGCCGAGGTGTCCTCGCGCCGAATCGGCCGCGCCGAAACGGCGGCGCCGAAGTGTCCCATTCCGTGATATGAGTTAGTGCCAAAATGTTTGAATCGAGTTTGGATCAATTAATAATCGTTGAAAAAAGCAAAATTTCAATTGTAAATGATGACTATAACCAATTTTTGTATAAAAAATAACAAAATTAGCACATTTAGAAATTTTGGAAAGACGTATTTGAACAGACATGATGCTGATGTTATATCATAAACTGTCATTTTACTGTTCAGAATCTTACATGCGGCATCTACGTGTGAAAGATTTTTTCCAATTCTTTGTTACTTTGGTGGTATCAAATGTACGAGCTACATTTGATTTTTGACACTTAACCTTTTTCTTATTTTTGTTTTCATTTTTTGTTGCAAGGTAACTTGATGCATTTTAATCATCTTAAATTGCAAAATCATTTGAATGGTTTGTGTCAATTTATTCGAATGCACTTATTCACGTAACCTGTAGTAGTCAGTTTACTTAACATTATGCCATAGCACAGTGTATTGTTGTTCAAATATACAATAATGTTGAAATGTAGCTAGAGTTTGAATGAATTACCTATGTTTCGAAATAACAAACAACTATTACGCCTCTAATCGCTCACTATCAGTTCCACGCACATAAATGAAAAAAAAAAAATAGATAGTTACTTGACTTTTGAGTGTCGCTTCCACGTTTTGTTGGTAACTCGATAACGTACTGATAACGACGCGTGTCGTCGCCGTTCAAAGGTGTAAACGTGTGCACTGTTTAGATTTGTATTTTATATTAAATAAATAACATAAGGGCAAGCAGGCCAAGCAGGCAAATGAAATTGTGATTTGGTTTATTCAATCATATATGATTTATAAAGCCGACGTCGTCGGCACAAGGTAAGAATGTTTTTTCTTTACTTGGAAACAAAAACCATTGTTTTGATGAATCCGTTTCCCATCATATTTTTCTAATTATCTTTTTACATAATAAGCAATTAAAATGAAAAAAAAGAGAAAAATAAATATATTGTTATTAAATGGGATGAGATTTTTAACTGTTCAAGTTTATATAAATTGTAAAATAAATTAATTTATGCTGAATTAATTTAATTTTGTATACCCTTACACGATGTCCAATTACTACTCTAATAAAGAGCACTGCATACATTTAAGCAATTGTTTGTGTTGCAAGGCACATTGATAAGAGGTGCATAACTTGAAACACATTTGTTTAAATGATATTTTTTCACTGATGATTACATTTTAATTAATTTATTGAGATCGGGGTAATTGTAAACTTATTTTCTGCAAATATTTTTGTAATTGTTCAAAAACAATTAAATGTTTCGATTTTGCTTAGATTTAAAATGATTTGTTCTTCATGCAGACCATTAATGTTGTGTGTACAGCAGATCACTTTTTTTAATAATAATAAGTATTTTCTTTGAGGTTATATTTATAATAGTTTAGTATGCTGTGTTTTTTTTTATTCTAATGCCGATTTTGGCTATTAGATTAGGTTGATGATGGCCTAACATCCGAAACGGCATACTAAATTATCATAAACATAACCTCAAATATTTTTTTTGTGAAATAACTCCTGCTTTTTTTTATTGATAAATTGACTTTACATGTACTGATTTAAAACTGTAAAATATTCTATGTGGCTTTGTTTGTTTCTAATCTACGTGATATTTGTTCTATTATATTTTATGTTCAAATAACATTTACTGTGGTGAATTTGCAACTAAAAAAAGTGCAATTTAAATGAAAGATTGGATCGTGCCGATGCACCGTGTTTGCTCTATCACGCAAATCTAACCTCGCCGCAATGACTGCACGTGGTATAACAGTGCCCGATCAAAGAGTTACGATGACCACATTTTTCTGTTGGAGTACAATGTGGTTTTACTGTCATCGAATTATGTTGACATTTGAGAAACGAAATTTAAAACAAATGTCAATCAATTAACAGCTGTCAATTGTTCAAATTTAGTAAATGTAACGCACGCAATTATGTTTTTTTCTTTATTAAATGTTATTTATACCAATTTTTACTTTTTTTTATATAAATGAACCCTAATTTAACCTCAAATTTGACATGCATTACTCTGACGTTTAGAACTACAGCAACTAAGGGCCGGTGTTTCAATTATCGCTTAAACTAAGATTGGAGTTAAGCTTGGTTCAAATATTGGCCGGTTGATTTTTTAAACGTGCTAAATTAGTTATCATCATCTCTTGCAACATCATCACGTTCTGCTTGATGACTATGGACTGAAATAAGGTTAAATTAAAACTTAACATTTTGATTTATGTACAATTTATTTGCACATTTTGTTAAACCACTGTTGCCAAATATTATTAAAATCTAATATTTGGTTCAGAAGTTATTAATATTTTTTGCAACATTATCAGTTTCTGCTGACTTTGAACTAAGTTTATTTAAAATTGAACGTACCGATTTAGATCTAATTTACACATTTTTTTGATCTAGTGCATTGTTGTCAAATTTCATTAAAATCTAATATTAGCAATATTACTTGTTACTTTCTGCTTGATATAAGTGACTTTGATTGAACCGAGTTTAATTAAAATTGAATGGATTAATTTAAATTCAGTTTACACATTTTGTTAAACTACTGTCCAATAGTTGATTCAGAACTTATTTTTATTTCTAGCAACATCATTACGTTCTGCTTGATATCAGTGACTTTTTACTGAACTAAGTTTAATTAAAATTGAACTTGTTGATAGGTACAATTTACACATTCTGATAAACTACTGTTAATGAATGTAATTAGTTTTATGAGACAAATCAGTTTTTTGTGTAAATTTCATACAAATAAATCTGTTTTTGGCCCTAAATTTATGCAATAAATGAGTTTTCTTGGCGTTTTGTGATGAATTTTATAAGAAATTTGTTTTTTGTGCAAATTTTACGCAACAAATTAGGTTTTTATGGCAATTTTATGCAATAAATGTGTTTTCTAGGCAATTTATGATGAGTTTAGGAGATAAATTAGTTTATGTGTGCTAAAAGTATGTAATAAAATTAATTTGTTTTGGTCTTATGTTAATGCAGTAAATAAGTTTTCTGTGCGTTTTATGAGAAATCAGTTTTTGTGCAAATTTCATGCACGAAATAATTTTTTTTTGCGTACTTTATGAAAAAATATTTTGTGTTGCAATAAATGAGTTTTCTGCGCTGCGTTTTGTGATGAATTTCATGAAAAATCAGTTATTCATGCATATTTCATGCAAGAAAGCAAATTTTATGCAATAAATAATTTTTTGCGTGATCTATGATGAGTTTTAAGCGATATTTTACTTTTTTGTGCAAATTTTATGCTGTTTTTAGTTATGAAATAATAAAACAATTTACTCTGTTTTTTATCACAAATTATTTTTACGAATACATTCGTTTCGGCTCTACTAGAGCCTTCTACAGATGTAATAAGTTAAAATGATCTGTTTGCTTTTAAATTTATGCAATAAATAAATTTTCTGTTTTATAATGAATGAATTTCATCAGAAAATCAGAGCATGATTTTTTTTATATATTTTATTGTATCCAATTCACTTTTCGCTAACATTCAAGAATGAAAATCCGCATTCTAGTAAAAGAGTCGACTTCTTGTAATTACTACAAAGTACGGGAAATATTTTTTTGTTTGCGATATTGTTTACTTTGAATGAAACTTATTTTATTCATAAATAATAACTATACAAAAATTAGTTCGACTAAAACAATTGTAGTAAATATCATTTAGTTTTTTATTAAGACATTGGAAATAATTAAATTTGATTGAAGCATTGTTTTGTGGGTGTGTGTCGTTTTGGAAGATGGGTTGGGTGGGTGGGTTTGTACGAGATTGTGTTGTTTGTGAAATTTGGCAACGCGGCGCCCGGAAAAGTCTGGAAACTCGCCCCGGACTTTTCCTAGTTATGCTCTTTCTGCTGGCAGGGCTGCACAAACGTCGGTTGTTATTGCCAGGGCCGCACAAAACCCTATCGATTTGGGGATCTCTATTTTTAGACAAGATAGATGGATGGATGGGCGAAGAAGACACACATTTACATAAAATCGTCACACAATCAGATCATAATTAACCATAAACTTTTAAAAATGATAACATTTCTAAATTTGTTACTGGATCATCATACATTACGATTTACATAGATAGAATTTAATTAATAAAATTTGTTGTGATTTTTCAACAACATTGCGAAATTGGCTCCCATTTAAGGCATTTCTTTTCTAAGCATATTTTGATAAAAATGGAAATTTCATGGCCAACTTGATGTGTGTGTGTGTGTGTGTGCCGCACACACGGCACATTTATTTTTGGAAATTCCCACACTCGAGCGTAGAAATAAACCTGACAGGTTGGTTATATATCGGTTGACGTTTAATTTTAACTGATTTTAAAATTACAATCATTCCATAATTGAATTTATGTACAATAGCTTGAAATCAATTGGTAAGTTTGCTAAAGAAAACTAAAAACTAAAGAAAGTATTGATAAATGAATTATGTTAATATTTGTTTGCCGCTTTTCCTTATAATGTGTCAACCAACGATGATGTAGCATCGTTATTTTCTATATTCGTTGCGTCCATCTTATAAGCAAGCAGGAAATCAAGCAAGCAATCAGATAGAAATGAAAAAAATAAATATGAGGAACGTTATGTTGTTTATTCAATAAAACCGCTTTAATACGTTTTATGTTATTAGTTATAAAACTTGCCAGACTTGTCGGCCGTATGTATGGATGTGCCGCTCACTCTAAACAGGTGCCGATTTTCTTAGCCTAGAACCGAAGTAGCCTTTCGTACTGAAACTCGCATATCCCGGTCAAAAGCGTCAGCGGCAACGTGGCCTCATCGGCGCTACGCGTTCCGGCAACGTCGCATATCGATCACCCACCCGCATGAGGAGCTGCAGAGTACGGTTTTGGTATAAATTGGGGAGAGGATGGAGGAGGAGGTGTTGGGGGGAGTGGAATATTCTATGGTGGCAGCACAGTTACAGAGAGGACGGGTGGGGGTGGAGGCGATGGAGAGGACACACGAATTCATCATCGGATTTCTAACGGAAACGTACGAACCCCACTCTGGTTGCTTGCTTGCTGCTGCCTGCCGCGATCACTAAAGTTTTTCTTCCAAGTTTCGCAGGGGAAATGCATAAAAAAAATAGTTTCGTGGTGTCTTATCGGGACGGACTTTCGACTCAATGGGCTATTTTTAGCATCAATTGTATTCCAATTAAATATGAAACGAAGGAGAAAGCCTCACAAGATACCATTGAATCAATTCAATCTTATAATGTTCATGGTTCATATATCCTCATAGTACAATTAATCAATTCTCTATACATATTATATTTCTTGTTATTTTAACGATTTATTAATTTTTCTGTTCATACTATACATAAATACATTTTTATTCATCTAGTACTACAATTTTTAATTATGACAATAATTTTCTTTCTCAGCCAGTCTTGATGATATTTCATTCGTGATTTGTTAGGCTTAACCTCATCGTTATATTAATAATTAAATTTGATAGATTTAAGATTTGATGCCACAACTGTCGAATATCCCGGTTATCAAAATTGGTAAAATAATTTTGACGTTTATTTGTGTTAACTATCTCGGTCAATGTTATATTAATAAAACTTTGTCGAAAGTTGCATATCGTTGCTATGATAATTATGGAATAGCCTAAATTGATTTGACACTTCTTTTTGCAAAAAATAAATAAAAACTAGACTAACTGTCCTTTAATATTTGGTAGTTTCTCACGTCAAATAAATAACAAAATAGTCGATAGTTTTGCAATTGTTACGACCTGAAACCGGGTTTTGTGCTAATTTCATGCAATAAATAATTTTTTTGCGCAATGAGTAAAAATGCATTTTTGCTCAATTTATGGAATAAATCAATTTTTTGAGCTATTTTTGTACAATTTATGATGAGTTTTTGTGCTGATTTTAAGCAATAAATCATTTTTTGCGCGATTTATAATTAATTTGATGAGGTAAATCGGTTTTTTGTTCAAATATCATACAATTAATTAGTTTTTTGAGCGATTTATAATGAATTTCATGAGACAATATTATTGAATAAAGTTTGTTTTGCAAATTTCATGCAATAAATCAGTTTTCTGCACGATTTATGAATGTTATGATAAATCAGTTTTTTGTGCAAAAATTTTGCAATCAATTAGTTTTTTGTGCGATTTATAATGAATTTTATAAGATAATTAAAGGTTTTTTGCGCAAATTGTATGCAATAAATGAGTTTTTAGGCGATTTATGATTTATATATTTGATGAGATAGGTACATTTTTTGTGCTAATTTTATATAAATGTGCTTTTTTAGATTTTTTTGTGTTAATTCCATGCAATAAGTTTTCTGCGTGATTTTTGATGAATTTAATAAATATTTTGATGCAAAAAATCAGTTTTTTGAGTTAATTTATTGTATGAATAAATGAATTTTAGTACGAAAGGCAACTTTGGTTTTCTAGGAGATGAGTTTATTGAGACCAATCAATTTCTTGTTCAAATTTCATGCATAATTTGTGTTTTTTGTGCAAATTTCAAGCAAACATCTGTTTTTCACTTGAGTTTTATGACAAATCGGTTTTGTGTGCTAATGTCATGCAATAAATGGCATTTGTGCTCAGTTTATGATGAATTCTATAAGATAAATTCGTTTTTTATTCAAACTTTATGAATATTATTGAATAATGTTTGTATTATATACCTGGAAACTATTTAACCCGAGATAGTAAGTATAATATTGTATACATATTTTTTCACCCTTGAATACTATCTTTGGTTAAATAGCTTCCGGGTATAATACAATTATAATTGTCTCCACGAGGTGGTTGAAATAATCTGAGATAGTTTAAGCTCATATCATAAAGACACTCATCTATGGTGGCTTCGCCACAGCACACAAATAACCTGAAATTTGTTGACATTGCTTCACAATTTAAATCTGTCGCTCTACTAATGACTACATTTATTGATTGTTATTTGTAGATTTGCGAATATCTTCAGCCGCTTTGCGAGGGCACCGAATTAAAAGAAATTGACTTATACTTATCTTAGGCGCGCTTATGATGTAAATGACGTTTTTTTATTATCGTTTGACTTTTGAGATACGGAAATTATGTTTGAAAAATAAGCAAATGATTGATAGATGGGAAAATCTGAATTTTTTTATTGAATATAAATACTTAGACTTCTCTTTTATTCTAGTTGTGATATTCACAAAACTTGCAACTGAACCAACTATCATACTAATATTTTGTGAGAAAAATGTGATTATAAAATTTCCTAAATCAACATGAAGGAAATGTGATGGATGAACAGACATTAATCACTTATTTATATTTCCATTCTATTTTAATCCGGAAATAACAGTATCATTAGTTGCTGAAAACATGTTTGTCAAACTTATTTTGGATTCGTGTTTTATATCATTTATCAACGATAGTTCAGAGTTCTAATAAAACAATAAGATCCATATCGTTGATAAAATGACTCCATAATATTAGGGTGCAACAATAGACCTGATGATTTCTAGAGGAAGATTAATAAACAAGGCAGTTGAAATGAAATTTTGATTTCACACTATGTATCTGCATAATTTCTTCTATAAAAAAAACTGTCACATTCTGATAAATTTAAGGTTATCAATAATATTTGTTACTTTTCTAGTTTTTATTTTAACATAATAAATAAGAGCCAGATACATTTATGAATAGCTAGCAATAACTAATCTGTACAGTGACAAGTCTATTTTGTAAACTGTCAGAATAATAGCCTAAACCTACTATTTAGAAAAACTTTTATAGATAAGTAGATTTATCAACAATTATTATTATTATTTTGTAAAATTATTTGAAAAGTTTGTTTATTTAATAAATGATGTATTTTACGTCTTTTTGCAATTCAGTTTATTTACATTCAATAATATATGGAAACTTTTAAAAGGTAACGTGTAGTCTTGGCCAGCTGCAATAATTGCCCTACTGCTACCACTACACACATGCACAACCAACACATATGTATGACGTTCGTTGTTTATACCTGTTTGACACAGTTGTTAAATTACCACCACCCCACCAATACAATTTATTCATAATAATTGCAGAGGGGACTAAAAAAATGGAGAGGTCACCTTCCTCCGCGAACGGGGTGAGAAACCCCCTTCCTTCAACGTCGCCCGCCGCGCTCTCCGCATTGCCCCCTCGGAACCGACGTGTATCGATCGCGCCGCGATGATGATGATTTGCGGAATTATATTAAAAAAAAACTAAACATTGCGATCTCATTATAATTTATTATTATTGTTTCTGCTGCTGCTACTGCTGCTCATTTTTCATTTCATGTTATTGTTGTTGTTGTCGGATTCTGCCTGGTGTATGTGTGAGCGAAATGAATTGTTGTCAGGCGGTTCAGTGTGACGGTTTCGGAGCGTTGGACCGTGGCGCAACATGCAAATCCTACCTTCCCCGATAAGAATTAAATATTACTGTGTGTGTGACTCATCGATGCTAACACGTATTGCTGCTATTTAGAACAAACGGAATTATGTGTAGTGCTCATCTATTATTATCACTACACACAAAAATGTACATATTTAATTGCCAGATTGGGCGCCAAATTAATATTCCGAGTCTTGGCCTCATATTTTTTCTGACTAATTTCCACATAATTCAAATCAAAAGTATTGCAGTAATGAGATTAAGCATTCTTTGAATTGTTAGGACAATATGTCAGTTGTTAGTTAGTATCTCATTGCAGGTTATTCAATTCAAATACAGTTCTAATAAATCATGCTCAAAAGTTATTCTTGTTCCTAATACATATCTCTAGATATTAAAGCTATTTTGACAAATAAGGTTGTTCAATCTTCCAAGATATAGATTACAACCAGTGGCGTAGTACCTGTAAGCAAGGGTCTGTAATGCGTAAGGGCCTACATTCATAGAAGGGCCCTCGATGTATATTTTAAAACCTCAGGCGAGGACGGAGTTACAAATTTTTACGCTTTTGCTAGCTACTGATACAACTGGTTCCAAAATATTGTTTACCCCAAAATAACTATTACATATGGCTTCCAAAACGACATGTCAGTGACATAATTCTGTGTCTTCTTATTTTTATGATTTAAAAATTGCTTTACGAGCGATGACGAGGTCAATTAAAATTTTTAATAATTTTTTATGTAGTGAATTGTTTATTTTTCATTTTTTATGTAAATTAGGTGTATACACAATTTTTGATCAATTTTGCTCAATTAGTTGTCGATTTTGACGAATCTCCTACAATAAATGGTCAGTTTTGTGCAATAAATGGGTTTTATTTATACGCGATTTTGACGAATGTTTGGCATGACCAATTATTTAATCCAATAAAAGTATATTACAACTTTGTCAACAAGTTTCAAGTTATAAATAATCAAACGAAAGACTGGTTTGCCATCTAGTTGACTGATTTTTGAATAAATTATTAATTCATTTCATAATTTATTGGCGATTCAAAATCGTTATAGCCGCGAAATGACTGCCAATTGCATAAATGCTAAAATGATACCGATTAATGCGGACATTTTAGTATTAAAAATTGCAACTAGATGGCAAACCAGTCTTTCGTTTGATTATTTATAATATCAATTGTGTTCATAAGAACAGAAATATTTATTCAAAATTGTCTTCGCTATCATGCGATGCCGTGGTCGTACAAGGCATACTGACGAGGTTTGTAGAACCGAAACAATTGTCTATGCTTGACCCTTGGCCGCTGTGATTCGATTGACTGATTTTGAATAAGTTATTAATTCATTTCATAAGTTTCAAGTTGTCACAAAAGATTTCAAACTATAGACAATTTCCCCAACCCGCCAAAATATCTTCTAAACTGTTATAATGTTACTTCTTACAGGGTTTTCAGAGATGTCAGACTAATTACCGATCCGTTAGAATAGTTTCCAACCTGTCAGAATCATGTTTTTTCAAGCTGTCAAAAAATTAGAAGTAAATTTAATGCTTTTTTTTAAGCAATTAAAAAAAATCAATGATTTAGATATCAAAATGATACCAAGCAATCAAATTATGTTTTGCAATCATCAAAATATGTTTTAAATTCTTTCCGAAAAAAGTTAAACTTCTTCTAAAACTAACAAAATGTGTTTAAAGCTATCAATATAGTTTTCGAACTGTCATAATACTTCAGAGCTGCCAAAAAATATGTTTCAAGCTATCAAATACTTCTCAAAGTATCAGTCAAAAAGTGATCAAACAACTGTCAAAATGAGTTCTACGCTATCAGAATTATTTCCAAACTGTCCAAAATGTGTTTTAAACTGTCAAAATATCAACAAAAAATACTAAAATGTGTGCCGAGCTGTCTCAATATTTTTATGATCTTTTTCAACGTTGTCAAAATAGTTTTTGAACTGTCATAATAGTTAACGCTGTCAAAAAATATGATTTCCAAATTGTCCAAAATATATTTCGTGTTGTCAAACAACTGTCAAAATGGGTTCTACGTTATGAAAAAATTGCATACTGTCAAAATATCAACCAAAAATGTCAAAATGTGTTCCGAGCTGTTACAATAGTTTCACAAATTATCAGAAAAAAAGTCGAAACATCAAAAGGTGTCAAAATGTGTTCAAAGTTTAATTTTCGAACTGACACTATGTCAAAAACAATTTGACGTTTAAAATATATATCGAGTCAAAATGTTTTATAGCATGTTTAACGTGTCAGAATGTTGCCCAAGCTAATAAGATTTGTTTTAAGCTGCTAGAATGCCTTTTGAACTGTAAAACACTCCCACTTCTGTGGAAAAGCTGTCTCGAAATACTTTTCTAACTATCTTACTGCTTCCAAGCGTATACACGGTATAGTATACTTTATTGTGAAAAAATAATATTTTGCTGTGCTGTTCTTATTTCAATTTCACTAAAACAACGACGAGAAAAAAATGTGTGTTAAAGAGTAGATAGCCAGAAGGCATACTCTTTGTGCTTACGCGATGTCATGTACCTTGACCACTTTTTTTAAATTTTGTTGCACTCCTGGTTAGCTTGGGCACGAAGATTATGCAGTTTTTGTCAAATTTCAACTTTGGTTGTGTTAAATTTTTTGGATATAAAGTTCCATCCTTATAAATTTCTGATTACATTTGGCATAACCTCGGGAATCCCTCAAACATTTTTATTAAAGACAAGGTATAGTTTTTGCATCATTCAGTTGTGTGCAACTTTCAACAAAACTACTCTAAAGCGCTCTCTCTTGTTTACACCTGCAAGCGATTTATGTCGCAACCACTTGCCGCAAATTGTGCCACTTACCGGGAGAGAGCTCTCGGACCCTGTTTACATTACGCAAATCATTTGCAAGTACTCTTAGATATAAACTTGCTATAGTTTTACTTGCCCGTGTAAATTGCGCTTTAGGATATATTTTAAGCTGTAAAAATTCTGAACTGTCAGAATACGGCAGCATTTCCCAAGCTGTCAAAATGTGTTCCAAGCTGTTACACAAAATGTCATAGACTAAATGTCTTTTAAACTGTTGGATATATTTTCCAAATTGTAAAATGTTTTTCAAGCTACCAGAATAATTTCCATAACTGACATGTAGTATTCTAAACTGTCAGAAGAGTTTTCAACTACCAAAACGTCTCTTCCAAGCTGCCAAAATATGTTTAGAATAATTTTCAAGCCGTCATAATGCTTCCTAACTGAATGTGAATCAAACTGTTAAAATATGTTTGTCAGAAAAGCTTCTAAGCTGTCAAAACACTACAGACGGTGCTATTTTCCGCTCGTCGCATGGTAAAGCTAACATAACGTTATATGCTCACAAATGACGTCACTCGCTAACTGTTCCCGGAATAGTTAAATTTTAATTACCAAACAAAATTAATTTAAAATTCGCCATTTACAATTTTATTATTGATAATCAACATTAAAAATTATCAAATTACACTTGTTTCTAGTACAAAAATATTTTTAATTAAATAGTTTAGCAAAGTCTTATACAAGTGTCATATACATGATTTATAGACATTTTAGTAAATCAACGCATAAAAATGTATTTTTATGCACTCGTTTAATACCAAATTTATTGCCATATACGCTTTCTTGCCCACAACTGACGTCACGAGCACAATTATATTAGCATTGCCACGTCGGCAAAAAGCGTGCCTATAGGTGTATATGGTCAATAAGTAATACACACAGAGCAATACAATGTAGCCAAAAATTTATCTAATTTTTTTACTAGAGTTTTATTTAAGAAGATTATTAAAATATATAATGAAAACTGCTGTCAATTGAATTCAATCTGGAGTAAAGTAGATGAGATTTCCGCTAGCAATTTAATTCATTTGACAGGTTTTGGAAAAAATCAATTTTATTTGCATCTAAGTTTGTGTTTTGGTTATGTATATGAACCATTAACAAATATAAAGGACACAAACATGTGTGTTTGTACTTGATTTTATGATATATGTACTCTAATGAAAATAATAGAAAATACTAAATAATAACAATTCTGAATGAATTTAAGCATTCTCTTTAGAATCGTTGTACTTCTGCGATGTTTACCATTTTAAGTTGATTAAATTTCAATATAGGACTGGAAAGGATGTATAGGAGCAGAATTGTAATTTCAGTTCTTGAAAATTACAACAAACGTTGTTCGCCTCAATCACTGATTTATAATAAATAAATAAAATATTTCCATAGCAACTAGTTCTATGTTGTAGCGATTTCAAGTTATTAATTTATAATTAAATTTGTATTGTTGATGCCTCTGGCAATTTCTGATCCATGCGAGCAAAACTTTATAAGATTCATTTTAGTAAAAAAAAAATTTAGTATAAATAAATGTTTCGACACTGACAATATTTGGTGATTTGACAGAAGCAATACAAAACGATTGCTTGATTATATAATTTAGAAAATCAATCATGGCTCGCTAATTTTATTAATTTATGTTTAGTAGGAAATAATATTTGGCGATATCCGCTCAAAACTTATGTTGTATTTCTACAAAACTGTCTTCCATTTTATAAAACTGGACCCGTAATACTAGATATTGTAACTGGGTATACCACTTAGACGGGGCACACAGTCGACCAGATGAAGGGTCAGCCGCAGCACACCCAAATGTCGCAGTGTCCGCGTTGGTGCGCTGTGCGCCGTTGCCGGCTCTGCACCGGTGACGTCACACGCCACTCTTGTTGATTTATAATGAGAAACAACGAAACCTGCTCGCGAGAAGAGAGAGATACGTGCGTGGTTTATTATTCAGGGGATTCGTTCGGTTCGCACTGCTGCAGTTTCGCAGAAATTACTAGATCTAATGCAGTTAGTTCGCTTAAATATCCCATAACAATCACTAAAATAATCTATTGCATAATATTAGAACTAAAAATCGATTCCAAACATGATTTTATCAAACTAAAATAATAATCAAAACTAATATGGTTGGGTTAAAGTAGGTAATTTTTTTCATTAGTTGGGTGAACGTACGTAACGTGGACTGGCACTTGTTATTTTTGCACGACCGTCGCTGATCGGTAAAATGGCTGCTGACTCATCGCTACTAACCGTTCTGCGAAAGTCGAGCGCGCTTAACGACTAGAACTGTCGGTTACGACGAAATAAATAAAAAATATTGTTATATCAAATGAAATCTACTTTATAAATATTCAAAAATTAATAATTATTATCTGGAAATAACAATCGGCTTCTTTTATAACCAGTTTATAAGATGTAGGTACCAACTATAATATTGGATTATGTAAATCGTTTGTAATATCAATCGATAAGTTAAAGAGAATCCATTTTGATTCAGGTAGTGAAGATACTTATGTTATTGTTCAATCCAAAATAAATGACTCGGCCAAACAAAATCTTACTATATCCACTAGCATCCAACTAACTAACCAACACATCCGTATAAATATTTATTCTCTATTTGTGTGACCTTAGTGACGTAAATAAAACGCGATAAAAATAATCAGTTTACATAATGATTTTCATATGTGCACAGTTCGCGTTTGGTTAAAAAAGTAATAACATGGTCGGCGACGTTGCCTTACCGCTGCTTTTCTACGCGGCCGCAATTCAATTATCTTTTGCTTACTGGCATGGATTGGATAGCATGGCCAACTCAATTCCTATACATTTTATTTTGTAATGTAATGCTGCTACTGTGAGATTTCACCGTAATGGATTTTGGGATGATTAAAATATTTTACAATCTATTTCTTTATTTACAATTAATTTTAAAACAGCAGTACAGGGAAGTGAGCCCATTGTTTGTTTACCTGCTTTTCCTAGAAAAGAAGCTTCAAATAACTTACAATGTCACTGCGGTTATTTCAAAGCTCTTTTTTGATAGTATAGTTTGATGTTAGGAAACTTTTCACTATCAGACGTAAAATATGTAACTCATGTTAGTTACCTAGGCAACACTATCATAGATAAATTTAAAGTTTTCTAAATAACTAAAAAAAAATCTGTACTGTAGTTAGAAATTCGACATTGTAGGAGAATTTAATGTTTAAATGGAGTAGTCCAATATTTTGTCATTTGCGTTGTCAAAATGGCTATAATTGTGAATGTTGTTAAAGAAAAATTGTATTAATAAAGTTGTGTCAAATTTGACATGAATTTTTCTAATAAATGGATATTCAAAATGATTAAATCTCAATTCTGAAAATAGTTTTCTTTGATTACTGACAAAGTTATTAAAGTTTATACGAAGTTTAAATGAAGTTCTGAAAATTGAGTAGAATTTAGCAGTCTTTGAAAAGTTTTAAATTTATTTTCAAATATTTCAAACATTGAAGCTGACTAAAACCTATTCAAAACATTTTCTTTGAATATTTCAAGGTTTATGAACGTTAGAAGAAATGTTGAAATAAAAAATTGAAGAAAACATTCCATTTTACATTATTTTAACATTTAAGCTGTCAAAATGACTAAAACCGATTTAAAAAACCTGGTTTTCTTTGATTATATTTAGGGATTTATAAACATTGAGAAACTTTTAATATAAAAATTGAGTAGAAATCATATTTTAAACTAAAATAGCGGCGCATTAGCATAACTTTGATTTTAAAAGATTGTTCAATCGATGGCCAAATCAATAACAAATTTCAGTAACAATTAATCCCAATTTGAGTACATTTTCAACAACTCGACCTCATTGCACACATTGTTTTTAAATTAAATTCAATTGTTTGTATCAATCTACAGTTTCGTTCTAATTTTAACATTTGAAAATCAATTGTTTTTATTGATACGACCTAATACCAAGTCATTAGGAAAAGAAAAAATTAAATAAAGGAATCTGCTTTTCATTCACATGCATAATCCGTAATGTGATGGTGATTTCTAAATTTAGTTTAGTAGCATTATTGATTCGGCCCAATATAATCCATCTCTCCCTCTCCTTATTTAAGTTGTCCGTTAACGATGCACATATCTGAACAGGGTTGTATCCAATTAAGTTATTTCGTCAATCATCAAGATGATATTCATATAACCTTGCTTGTGTACGATTCTCTCTTGGTTAATGCAAGAATGAACATGTCGTCTCTTGTATTGCACGTCGAGTGCTTTGTGCTGTCGCTGCGTACAGATCCTGACTATAATTAGAATATACGATTCGTTGTTACCGTGCTAAAAATGTTTTAATCTATACTTAGTTATGCACCTTCGTCTTTAAACAGTTATTTGGTCGGCTGCAACTGTTTATAGAAGATCGTTTGTGTGGGGCAATTGCTCCTAAATGTCGATTGATTTATTTTTTGTGTGAATCTTTGTTAATTCTAAATTGGGAAATAGAATATACTGGTAAAATTGAAGCAGGAGAGAAATTAAGTTTTAAAAAAGAAACCACTCGTGCACCTTTACAAAACTGTCCTATAATGTTTACGGTCGCCCACTGGGCACGTAACGAACAAGTCATACTTGTATAGAGTAGACTGAGCTTGGTCCGCTGGACAACTAAAGTGGATCGTGTCGATGCTTCGACGTGGCGTGGCAGTGCGCAATTGGGCCGCTACGTTCGGCCAGATGTGTAGAGCGTTTCTCGTGCCACGCATTGCGCACACAACTCACTTGGTCGGCTGCAATTCCCCATCAGACCGCCCATTTCTTGTATTCTTTTTTGCTGGGAGCCCCGCAGTCGTGCTTCAATTGGTCGACTGCGTTGATACAATGATAGGAATAGAAAGCGCGAGAGAGGCGACGGCAACGCGGCCCGCTTACGGTGCACCGGGGAGGAGTGGAGGGGGGCGAGGAGGAAGCACTGTAGCTGTGGCACTGGGGAAGCGGGGGGAACTTTTCAAGCGTAATTGTACCATTCCTAGCTAGCTGGGAAATAATAATGGAAAAAATCGATAAATTACGCAGTTTTTACGTACCAGTCCTGTTTTTTTTTTTGTTTGTTTCGTTCCCCCTGCTATAATTACCACCACACCGAGCGCGTCGTTCAATTTTACTCTATTTTCGTTAAAAGCACTTACGCCGAATCTAATAATCCGTGATGTGAGAGCACATAAGCACTTGATATAATAATCCAATGATATACTATCAATTAAAAATTGCATGTCCATGGCAGGCAGCCACACCCTGTTTTCTACAACTACTTTACTTCTTTCTAGGCGAACATATCAAATTGAAGTAATCCCTAGTATGAAATAATAACAATAATAATAGTCCTATGGTACACACTAAACACTTGACCTGAAATAGAAAATGATTGAGAATGATTGTCGTAAGAATGGTGCATCCTGGGGTGATTCGTATTGAAATGCGGATCCGTTCGCAACGACCAACGTATTTATACGTTGCGCAGTTGCCATGCGTCGTTTCCACCAATGGTGAGGCGCGTTGCGTCGCGATCTACGACCCGGACGGGTTGTCTCCGGCCGCGCCTATCCACGAAGGACGTCACACTGCGTCTCACTTTAATGGCACCGCACGTCCGTCCGTGATTGATCACCGCGGAAGATATTAAAAAGTTTCTTTGATTGCGAAATTCATATATACAATATTATAATCTATCTCACTCTCTACTACGGCCTAGGTGGGGTATACGATATCTCTGTTCTATGCTATTACACATTCCGCGATTTCCACGTCCACCATCTAGTGCGTATTTTGTATATAGCAGAAATTGAGCATTGCGTCGCCGCTATCGATGATGATGATGATGATGGACGACGATGAGCATCCATTTATTTTATATTTTCTTATAATAATGCAACAGTTGAGTAGTAATTATATAATCAACTAATCAGTCTAACCTTAGAAACCCAAAACATTTATTTTTGATATAAGTAGCTAATAAAATAATAAACTTCTTAGGAGAAAAAAACTAATTAACAAAGCTAGTGGAGAAGCCAGGTATAAATAGGGTGGTCACCATAGTGATTGTCTCTTTCATTATACAGAAATGTAAAAAAGTATTGTTTTTTTTTCCAAATTGATCACTTCTATTGGTGGTTATAAATATTGAATAAATGTTTTAAGACAATTTTGGAATGTTATATAACAAATTGACTGCGATTTTTAGAATACGTATGACAGTTTAGGAATAATATTCTAATTCTAGATTATGTTGCTATAATTTTAAAGTATATTTTGCTGTTTGAGTTTATTTTTGACTGTTTTGGAATTTGGTTTGTTTTTAATTTTAAAATACGTATGGCGGCTATTTTAGTAAAAATTTTATTGTTTTCATAAAAGTTACGTTATTACGTTAATAATTGTTTTTGTTCATCAAATGTCCAAATTTACACATAAGCTGTTGGGTGTGTCTGACTAACTGTCAACAGCAACAATTTTTTTCTTAATAAAAACGGACATAATTCAATTGTTTTTGTGTAATTAACTGTTAAAATGCATTCAAAAGTTGTGAATTATGTTTAGTAACATTACATCTATGTTGTGTTACCTAATTGTCAACATCAACAAAATGGTGGCCGATTTAGTAACAATTTTTAATATTTTTGCAATACAAATTTACAATAATAATAATAATAATCGTCTTTATTTTAGTAGTTTTACAAAAAAAGGCGAAGTTCATCATAATTTAGTTTTCAATTTTTGAGCACATTTCTACATTTTAATACTCTAGAAATAGAAATCTGTCTGGAATCATATTTACGAATTTGTGATAATGTTTGACGGTTAAGATTATGTTTTCCGTTTTAAAATACGTGTTTACATTTTGGATTGCTGTTTTACAGTTTGCAATATGTTTGAAAATACATTTGGGATTATGTTTGACAGTTTTCTAATGATTTCGAAAAACGTTTTTAATTTTTGAGCAGTTTTCTGATTATTAATACTTTGGAAAAGTGAATCATGTTTACGTATCTGTGATTATGTTTGACAGCTTATTCCAAAACTAACAGATTGAATTGTTTTTTGTTTTAAAATACGTTTCTACATTTTGACCGCAGTTTGACAGTTTGAGATATGTTTGGATGTAATATATATATATATATATATATATATACAGGGTGTCCGGAAAATACGTGTACAACGTTTGACGACAGACTCCTGACGTCAAAATAGGTCGATCTAAGCCGACTTAGTTATATCCAAAATTGTCTCGTTTAGCCGGTAGAGGGCGTCAAAAATTTGTAAATATTAAAAAGAAATTACCTGTAACAATAATTTTTTAAGTGACCTTGTTGCTATGGCGTTTAATAATTTGACAATTATTGACAAATTGTCACCAGTCTATGAAATTTACTCAAGTATACGATCAACATTCTTGAATTACAAGTTCATTTTACCATTAAAAATGGAAAATCATACAAACTCTCAGAAAGTTGACATGCTCCTGGTATACGGGTTTTGTCAAGGAAATGGGCGTCAGAGTGTTAGGGTTTACATGGATAGGTTTCCTAACCGTCGAATACCAAACCACCAAACATTTGCCAATATTGAGCGTCATCTTCGGGAAACGGGCAGTTTTGAGAAAAAGTTTGAAGGCAGGGGTCGTATGCGAACAACTCGAACTGTGACTTCTTTTTGTGGGGCGCTATTAAAACAGAAAATTACAAGACTCCGGTAAACACACGCGATGATTTATTGCAGCGGATTTTAAATGCAGGCAACCATTTTAATAATCCCGAGACATTAGATAGGGTCCAATATCATTTTTTAAAGAGTGTTAATAAGTGTATTCAGCAAGATGGCGGTCATTTTACACATTTGCTTAAGTAATGTTTTTGTTTTACTTAGTTTCTTACAATAGATACTTTCAACTTTGTTATACTTTTGTTTTTTTTTGACGCCCTCTACCGGCTAAACGAGACAATTTTGGATATAACTAAGTCGGCTTAGATCGACCTATTTTGACGTCAGGAGTCTGTCGTCAAACGTTGTACACGTATTTTCCGGACACCCTGTATATATGTGTATGTATTATGTTTAGCAGTTTGAAAATAGATTTGGAGTACTTTATCGTTAGAGGGGACAAATTTTACAGTTTGGAAACATTTAAAACATTGTTTGATAATTTTAACACAAACTTAACTATTTTTGATTACTTTTGACAATTAATTATAAACTACGTTTTCAAAATAAATAAAACACATTTACTATGTACTACAGTACACTTGTTTGTATCACCGTCTGATGATGGCCTTGTGTAGGTTGAAACATGTTACGGCTTTTAAATATATTTGTGATATATTATAAAATTTGAAAATACATATTCTCTTTGATCAATTGAAATCAGTTTGACAGGAGGAGTACCTTTGTCAGTTTGGTAATAAATTTGACAACATATTTGTGTACTACGAAACAATGTAAATAGTTACAAACTGATTTTAGACATGTTACGCCCAATTGTTAAAATCAGTTTTTTAAATAACTGACGCAACGAACGCTTAACTACTGACCCACCACAACGTGCGTTTTAGTAGTATCAAATATTATTAATCAATTAATAATTTAATTTGAAACGGCTTGTTGCTAAACCGGCATTTGCTGCCAATTCATTCGACCGCATCACTTCATTGCGGAAAAGGCACTGAAACTCCCTTCCTCGCGCCGTTTCAACTTGCATTTTCACCACTATTCACCGTTCCGGTTTATTTTTTCTCGCATTAGTGCATTACTGCTATGGTCTTTTCTATGAATTGAACCTGCATATAATTATTAAATATATTCTATGCAATAAGCAAATGTAGAATCTTTTTCTAGCTTAGGATCAATAAGTCGTCATGACAATACCCCCATCATAATAAACAACAATCAATACATACATCCCGAAGCTAATCTCTAATACCAGTGTGTTTATAACTGCTTCTTACTAGTGTAATATGCCTAGCATATAACCTCAAGGCCCAACTGGTTTGTGTGAACTTAACGATCTTTTGCATTTATTGTGCAACTCCAAGGCTTCAAATGCCAATGCACACAGCATGCTCTCAATACCAGAGACCATGTTGACACAAAAGCGGAAGGTTTCTAATAGCAATGTATGAATAACAATCTTTTACAGCCTAGTACAACCCCAACTTTGGCGGCGTACCTAGCATGCTACAACTTTCAAGTATTACCTCAATGCTGATGTACTTTGTTTTACACACTTCCAATACCCCCTATGTGTGAATAACCTCATTACACTCAAAAACCCACTTGGTCTATGTGTGAATACCTCAACACATTTTCAGATAATACCTGTACGTAAATAGTAATGTATATAACACATTTATCATCACGCCACTGCTGGCGCATTAGTCTTTTCTCTGCCCGCAATGCTGGCATCGGGACCAGAGAACGATCTTAGTCATGACACCCTACGCTGACAAGGCGGGCTGGGGAGTGGGAGATCGTATAAACGTCTAAAATGTTTTCCGTTGTGAGATTTGAAGCCACGATTTTTGGTGCAGCAGTCGGATGCCTAGACTGCACTACTCTTCCAGTATAGTACATTAACTATTATAATCAATGCTAACAAACACTACTGTTAACAATAGTTTCTATTTTTTTTTGGGATTTTGTTCGAGTTTTGAAATTTTTTTAATTTATAATTTATTTTATAATATATTTCTAACGGACTTTGATAGCTTTAAATGAGTTTTAAAGTCAATTTAACAGTTTGAGATTATCTTGACAGTTTTGAAACATTTTTGATTCTAGAGCACGTTTCTGCGTACATAAAAAAAAAACAAAATCCCTAAATTAAAATTTAATAAAACACTCAAAAAAGTTATTCATATCCATAATAATAATGACAAAAATAAATTAAAAAAAGGAGAAAAATAATAAGAATTAAAATTAGATATCATAGGATAAATTCTTTCCTTCGAAAATAATTTGATTGCATCACTTTGAAAATATGTTTGGAATTATATTACGTATTTGTGATTATATTTGACAGTTTAGGATTAATAATAATAATATATATTTGTGATAACTAAAATGTTTTACACAGGTCAAAGGTACATAGATATGACGTAAAATACATGTACATACAATTATTTCAAGATTTAATTTAAACATACTTAGAACTAAAACTAGCAGGTTTTCTTCAGTATGTTTTCAATTTCAAAAAACGTTTCTACATTTGGACTGCTGTTTGAGGTATGTTTGGGATTATGTTTGACAGTACTAAAATTATTTAGATAACACATTTGTAAACTAAACAAACAATTGTAACATAAAAAAATCATTAAAAAAATGTCCAGAATACCAATTTATTTCTAAAATTTATCATAAATTGTGCAAAAACGCGTTTAGAGCAGCAGAAATATGTGTTCAAATTGTAAAGATAATGATTATGGTTACAATCAAGGAGAATCCATGAGTTAATTTAATTTCTTTTTATAACTGTGACAATATCAAAATAATAGAAAATCAGTTAATGTACCAATACAACGAAATTGGAGATCTAAACTGCTTTATGTGAAAAGGCTCACGAGTCTACTGCAGTAAAGTAACAAATAACACACTTTTTTCTTCAAATCCAAACCGACTCCAAAGGAGCTTCTTTAATATTTTTAGCTACGCCACTGGTGGATGCAACTCAGATCGCGTTTTTTTGTGATATTTAGGAATAACATAATATGCCACAACAACATCGCTGAAACTATCACATTGAAGACTAGATTTAAACAGTCGTGAACATTGATTTGTGGCTTATAAGTCTCGGGAAATACTGATTACTGATAATATTGTAAACTGTCAATAAATATTTGATAAAATCATTAAGAAGGTCATATTAATAGGCTGATATGCCCAAATTCTAAACTAATTAAATTAATATGAAATAATAAAACAATTACATTTGTAGAAGGCTCTAGTAGAGCCGAAACTAGTAATATATTCGTAAGAATAAGTTTGTGTTTTTATACGTAGTAAATTGTTTCATTATTTCATAAACAATTATCACGTTGTAGAGGTAACAACAATCAATTATATTAATTAAATTAAGAAGGTATCTGATTACAATCTTGAATATTCCAGCAGCACATTTTTAATTTATTGAAAGTAGAAGAATATCCAAGCGCAGCCATTCCAATGACGTACCAGTTGTAATGAATTCTTTTAATGTTTTGTGTGTATTTGTTGCAGGTATGGCCGTGTGCAAAGTGTCAAATTGTTGCCGAGGGGCGTCAAAGAGGAAACGGGCGAGATGGCGTGCACGGTGGCGTTCATGGACATTAAGAGCGCGTCCAAGGCACACACAGCCGAACACAAATTGGATGATAGGACTCTGACCACGGAGTACTATGAGCCAGCCGCCATTCCGTCCTCTTCGTCGCCGCCGAACGCGTCAGCCGCCTCCGTTGCCGCAGGATACACCACCACCTCGCCCTCGACCACCAGATTTCCAAACGGACATAGGTACAGCAACAAACATTATTTAAATCTTTTCCCATTTTATTGTTTTTGTTTGTTTGTTTGTTTGTGTTTTTGCTATTCTTTCTCTATTATTAATTTCTAAAACTAAAACATTCAAAGTCGTACGTTCATTCATTCATTCAAAACCATTCATCATCACTGCTATTCTTTTTCTTCTTCTGACTCTTCTTGTTTTTTAACACAGTTACAAATTGCCAGCCCTAAAAATCGAATATCCTTTCTATAGTATCCAGTAATACACAAAAAAATATTTGGACTAATAATCATGACGAAAACAAATCGGAGTAAAAATTATAATTGAATTTCAAACAATCGGGTAGAATTTTCGTTTTTTAGAATTAGTCTCCACCATATACTATATAATCACATTCATAGAAGTTAGTTAATCACGCACAACAATTAGGGAATAATCGTCGTGTGCTTTCATTATTATTATTATTAAATTGCATTTATTAACTGTCAAGGTGTGAAAAGGCGCGCCCTCGATGGCGGTGGATGAGGTTATTTGTAACGTGGGCGCGACGCATCTTTCCTAGAGAGGGGGTGGTTGCTACCTGCCAGTCAGCCGCGGGGGGAATGACGGTAGGGGTGGATAAAATAATGTACGTGTGCGTCGTTTCAATTTGTACGACCCCCCCCCCCCCCCCAGCAATCCTCTCTCCCGTTTTCCCCCCATTCATTCCTCCCACTCTACGATCGAATCGTGGCGCCCGCTCCATTAATCTATCCGGGATAATTAACCGCCGAAACAATTCTAATTAATTTATGAAACGCAATTAAAGATTATAATATTATGAGTTTGTACACATGCAGTCATCGTGTACATATAACATACACAGTATACTCACTACACATCTACGACGCGGCGACGGTTTGTTAATTAATAATGTTTTCCACTCAATGTCTAAACACGTGACGCAATAATGGATAATAAGGAGATGTGGATGTGGATGGGGGTGGGATGGAGGCAGAGTGTACTGTGTAGTCGGTAGTGTACTGCGTTGCGCACACATGAACAACTGATATTCTATGATTTTTCAAGTGCGTCGCATTAATTGATTTGTTGTTGCTGTTGCTGCTGTTGTTGTTGTTTTTGTTTAAAAATGAAATAATAATAACGAGTCGTAATGTGTGCAGATAATGACGGATTATGATGAAAAGGAAGAGAATTGTGATGATGGCCAGAAGAATAAGGACGACGACCACAGTGATTGGTAGAGATAGAAGTAAAATTTAATAATAGATTAATCGATTTGTTTTATTAAAATTAAAAAAAATAATCAATCAATCAATCCATCAATTAATAAATAAATAAATAAATGAAGTAAATTAAATGGAGATGTCTGAATGAGATAAAAGTGTTGTTGTAATTAGTGATTAAGTGTAGTTAAAGTGCAGTATTTAATGTTGTTAATTTTAATTCCAGTTCGGCCGATGAACATGGTAACTTCGCTGAAAGATTTTATGATAGAGCGAATAATGCAAGGGTGCCAGAAGGTGATTACATCCGTAGGCCAGGGTACCACGACACCGCTAGGGGTAGAAATCGTGATAGGGGTTTCCGGAACGGACCCTACAACAGCAGCGTCACCGGCGTCGGTGTCAACCTCATGGAAGGCGTCGTTGGTGGAGTTGGTGGTGGCGGAGGCGGCGTTGTCGGCGGTGCCGGCAGACATCGAGCTATTGTCAATAACAGCTGGCCGTACGAAAACACTAGGTACAATAACCAAGCGAACGATACAGGGTATAATAACACGACACCGACGGACACCATCAGCGACAGGCGATCGGAACAAAGTACAAAGAAGACAAAGACGAAATCAAGATCGGGCAGTCGGACGCCCTCGCCGTCGGGTAGCACGTCCTCGAGATCGCCGTCGAGATCGCGTTCGAGAAGTAGCAGCAGCTCGTCCAGCAGCAGCGGATCTCAAGGAACCAGTTCGACCGGATCGCCAAAGTCCAGGCGTCTTCAGTCGAACAATCCCTCGCATCAACCCGTCGTCCATACGGAAGATCGGAGACCGTTGGCGATATGCGTGCGGAATTTGCCGCTGAGGTCGTCCGATACTTCGCTAAAAGACGGCCTGTTCCACGAATACAAAAAGCACGGCAAAGTGACGTGGGTGAAGGTGGTAGGTCAGAGTGCAGAAAGGCACGCGATCGTCTGTTTCAAAAAGCCCGAGGACGCGGAAAAAGCATTGGAGGTCAGTTACGACAAACAGTTTTTCGGTTGCAAGATCGAAGTGGCCCCTTATCAGGGTTACGACGTTGAAGACAACGATTTAAGACCATACGAGGCCGAAATTGACGAGTTTCATCCGAAAGCGACCCGGACACTCTTCATCGGCAATCTGGAGAAAGACGTGACCGCCTCAGATCTCAGAAAACATTTCGATCAGTTCGGTGAGATTATCGAGATTGACATCAAGAAGCAAGGCGCTGTGAGTTCGTACGCGTTTTGTCAGTACAGTGACATTGTGAGTGTTGTTAAGGCTATACGGACAATGGACGGCGAACATCTGAACAATAACCGCATCAAACTGGGGTTTGGGAAGTCCATGCCGACGCCGTGCGTTTGGGTGGACGGTGTAAGTGATAGTGTTACAGATAAGTACCTGAGTATGCAATTCGATCCGTTCGGCATCGTGGGCTCCACATTTGTGGATAGGGAAAAGGGACAAGCGCTTATATTCTTCGACCAAGTGATAAACGCTCAGACGGCCGTCAATAAAATGCGCGGTGTCAGTCTGCGTGGCAGGAAGATTCAGGTTGATTTTGCTAGTCGGGAGTGCCAGGAAGCCTTCTTTGAAAACCTCGAGAAGCAAGGACACGTTATCGAAAGGCCAGGATTGGACGAACGCCGTGATTCGACGTCGAGGAGTTTCGAAAGTCTTAGTTCCAGCAGATTCGCAAGGTTCGTATCTCAAAAAAAAAAAAACAAAACAACAAAAACTACAACAACAGTAACATTGCGTATTACACCAAACTACCTTTCTTCCCTTCTAAACCCACTTACACACGATTGATTAATCTAATCTAATCCTATAGCGGCAATAAGTAACCGTTTCAGCATTCATTCATTATACTGGTTATTGTTTTTTTTTTGTGTAAAATGCAATCATCACATTACTTAATCATTTTTAATTTTTTTATTCAGATACGAGACGCCGACGAGGCCGAGGACGGCGTCGTATAGCAGCAGGACGGGAGCTCCAGCCGTTCCATGCAACACCACCGCCATTCCATCTCCCGGAACACCGGGTTCGGCTACGCCGAGAGGAACAAGTTCGCGGTCGCGACTGACTCGCTACGAGTATTACGAACAGAATCCCGAATATCAGGAGCGATTTCGTAGCTATGATGAGTACAGTCAGGGGAGTGCGGCCTCGCACGAGGACGGATACGAGCACGAATTCGTTTACCACGAGAGTCCTTCGCATCTGGAACCGATCGAGGCGCGACTGCAAACCGCCGAACATGTCATCATACCGTTCGTTCAACCCGACATAAGGAATTTGCAAAAGGAACGGGTCCTGCTGCTAGAACAATTGGAGGAATGTCCGAGTTCTGGTGATGAACTCATCAGTCCGAAGAAACGGCTTAAATTGGAACACCTGGATGGCACGATAACCAGCGATGTTATAATCGAGGCGAACAGGGACCACAGAAAAGTGACGGAAGTGAGGCGATCCTCGGACGCGAGCCTGAAACATTTATCGCGGAGACCCAGTGTCGATGGCAAACATGTGACTCATGAACGCGGTGCTTATTTGCCGCACGCCGTGTGCAAACGACGGAAAACGGCGGGTAGTGATAGCGGGAGAGTGCACCATTACGAAAGTTCGGAGAGTGTGGGGGGTTCGCGTCCCGGGACGCCCCTGTGTGACGAGAGACCGGAACATTTTACGCCGTCCGAGCCGAGGCGGATACCGCGAGAACGGGAAGGCCCGTTGACCCTTCCGTTACCGCGATTTGCGTCGCAGGTGATGGGCAGGGGAAGTATATCGATAGCGGGGATTAAGGGACAAAAAGAGAACGTGCTCTCGAGTCCGCCGCCGGCCGTCACAAGTCCTAGAATATCAAATCCAAAACCGCCTAGTCCAACGCCGGTGCCGCCGCCGGCGTCACCGCCTCCGCGGCCGCCCTCCCTTAGCTCCAACAGCAGCGACAGTGACGGCGCGTCGCCATCTCCATCGCTGGACGAACGAATCAAGTCCCTGGATGAAAAGTACGAAAAATGGTCGGGTTCTAGGGCGTTGAGCACGACATCGTCGGGTCTTGACGCTTTGGCCAAGCTGGACATGAACAGGGAACGGTTCAAGTTCAAACACAAGCTGCTCGATCTCGATCTGAAAGAGCTGCAACCGAGCGAGATCGTCAAATCGGTGATGGCGAAGAGGTCCGTGTTCGACGAGGACTCGAAAAGGCTAGAGAACGTCGGGGAAAAGTACGAACCTAAAGATTTCACATTGTTTCCAAGAACACCAGTTACAGTCCAAACTACAGTACCTGCAACCACTTTATCTACACTACCTCTTCTCAAGGTTTGCACCAATCCCTTACCGAAAACACCCACCATGCTTTCACCACGATCTTCAGGTAAGTTTATCGACGAATTTACTCGAAATACGATAACGTTACTAAATCGTTGTTTCTTGTTTGTTGATTCAGGTGCCCCCTTAACACCTGCCAAAGGTTTGCAGTATCCGTTCCCGACGCACCCTCCGATGCAGCCGTCTCCGTCGAGTCTGGTGGCTCCGCCGCCGCCGCCGCCACCGCCGATAACTTCGTCGACGACGACGACGCCGCCGACACCGACGCCGACCCAGCCGCCTGCAAGTACAACCCCAAGGAGCGCCCACGGTGAAAATAGACTGAAATCGTGCGCGACCGCTCCAAGTGATAATTGGACACCTAGCAAAGTCAGTGTAAATAGAAGTGTTTCTAGCATTGTAGTAGTATCTAACAAAACTAGTGATGCCAACAACAAGAACATTCCTCCTACTAGTGAGTGCGTGACGCCCCCGGCCCAACAGCCGGAAATCACCAAAAGTAACAATAATAAAACAAACAAAGTGTCTAATAGAAGGGACTCTGCTACGGCCAGCAACACTATGGCCGCCGCCGCCGCGTCGAACTGTGAAAGTAATAAATCGAGGAGGAACAGTGAAAGTAGTGGCGGCGGCGGCGGCGGCAGTAGCAGCAGCAGCATCGGCAGGAGAGCCGAGGATAACGATAATAATTGTGATAGTACCGAAATGGACAGGCTCGAAAGAGCGAGGATAGAGAACGAGAGGATAGAAAAGGAAGCGGCGGAAAAAGAACGCGTCGAGAGGGAGCGACTCGAAAAAGAGAAACAAGAGAGGGAGAGACTCGAACTCGAACGAATGGAACGCGAGGAACGTGAAAGGCAAGAGCGCGAACGGTTTGAGAGGGAACGTCAGGAAAGGGAAAGGCTGGAAAGGGAACGGGCGGCGGAAAAAGAACGGGAACGAGAGCGAATGGAAAAGGAGAGAAAGGAACGCGAGGAGAGGTTAAGGAGGGAACGCGAGGACAAGGAGAGGCGAGAACGCGAAGAGAAAGAAAGACGAGAACGCGAAGATAAAGAAAGGCGAGAACGCGACGAAAAAGAAAGGAGGGAGCGCGAAGATAGGGAAAGGCGAGAACGCGAAGAACAGCTCGAACGGGAAAAGCAGCAGCAAGAAAAGGAAAGGCGAGACAGGCGCGAAAGGGAAGAGAAGGAAAAACGCGAACGGGAAGAACGAGAGAAGCGCGAACGAGAAGAGTTACACGAGAAAGAGCGTTTGTTGGAAAAGGAGCGCAGGCGCGAAAAAGATGAAGAACGCAAACACAGCAAAGAGGACAATCATGATAAACGCAATGATCATAGTAGGCATCGAGAAAATCACAGTGAAAATAAACACAGGGAGAACAGTAGTAGCGTCGACCTGCGAAATAGCACCGCCACCACCAATTCAACTACCACCACCACAACTAACGTCAAAGACGACAACAAAAAGGATAACCATATTTCGAGAAAGGAAGACTCGACGACGAGAAACAGTCACGATAAAAACCGATATCTGGACAGCAGGGACGTGGAGCGCAGGAAAGAAAGCGCCAAGGAAAACCGTGAGAATAACCTACACGAAAAGTCGAAAATATTGTTCAATGAAATTAGAGAGGGTAAAGACAGGCCTCCATTGGAAAGCCACCACTCTTCAATTGAATTGGACAAGAAAGACCATCCCTCGCGAAGGAAAGAACGCAACAACAGTTTGCCGGCCTCTATCGGAAGCAAACGACGCATGAGTTCGCACGACAGTCTAGATGGTCTGGACGAATCCAAGAAGCTTAAATTGAGCCAGGAACAGCACCACAGAAAAATATCCGAACGGAGAGATTCGAAAGACAGCAGCAAGAGTAAACACAGCGCTGTCGGTAGCAGTGCTAACGCTACCGTGCCTAACAAGAACTCCGTTGGTGCCGGTGCCACGAAAAGCAGCTACGACGATAAAAACAGATCATCGCACAATCACATAAAGGAGTCCAGCGAAGAAAGGCGAAAAGAAAAAGAGCGCGAGAGGGAGGAACGCCATAAAAATAAACAAATTAAGACTGAGAAACAAAAGATTAAATCTAAAAATCGGGAGAAGGATAGCCGAGAGTCGCCTAGCACTCCTAAATCGCCCGCAAAAGAACCAATACCGGCGACGAACACAACAACCACGACGACCACCCTTGATAATAAGGATTTTCTAGCACGTCTTGACTTGGTGGAAGTGGAAAAGCAGCAACAGCAAAAACAGCAGCTACAACGAAAAGAAATGATGCTGATGATGATTGCCAAAGAGGAACGAAAAAGCGAGAGCGGAGAATGCAAGCGACAAGAGGAACGTAGGAAAGAGCATAAACCGCTACATCCGCAACAGCTACCGCAAACTCCGCAATCGCAGCATTTGCACCAGCAGTTGCAACAGCATCTCCAACAGCAAGACCAATCTCCGAACGACGATGCGAAGAGTTCAGACGAACGCAAACAGATGAAGCGTGAACGGATACGAAAATTCACAAACAGTTCCGACAATACCGACTCTGACGAACCCAAGAAACATTCCATTTTTGATATAGTCGAGGATGAGCCGGCATACATATCCATGTACGATAAGGTGAAGGCGCGCAGTTGTAAAAACATGCAGAAACAAGAAGAGGAAAAGCGTCAGGAGAAAATCAAAGCCAAATTTAGTCAGCTGAAACAGAGCCGAGCGAAGCGCGAAGAAAAGAAGCGCTCGACGTCCTGGGATGAAGATTCCGATTCGGACATGGACCGAGAGAAATCCGATCCTAATCGACGAAAGAATAAAATGTTGATTGCCAGTTCGGACGAAGACGACATGGAATTCTGTAAACAAATCAAGAAGGAAATGTTCTCAGATTCCGATTCTGATCATCACCATCACCACCACCACCATCACCACCATCGCAATAGGCAGCCTAAATCTGAAGAAAGCAGTGACGAAGATCATATCAAGAGTTTACAACGTAAAGGATCCAAATCGAGAATCACGTCGGACACTTCGGACGAAGAGTTTAATAAAAAATCGTCTGACAAAATTAAGACCGAAATGTTCTCCGATAATGAGGATCAAGGCTTTGCAGATAGCGATGAGAAATATAAGAAAATTAAAGATGAATTTGACGAAAAGTACCATATGAAGAAGAAGAACTGTATCAGTAGCAGTAGCAGTAAATTTTCCGAATTAAATCAACAGATCTTTGGAGGTGACAGTTCGTCTCCTGAAATTAAAGAGGAAAAATTCAATAGACGCATTTACGACAATTCCTCAGCCGATGAAAGTGTTAAAATCGAACCAAGAAAGAAGCACAAGAAGAAACAGAAGCGTCAAAAGAACTCGCTCTCCAGTGAAGAAGGTAGTAAATTGGAATCCGAGTCCATGCAGAGTGATGATAAATCGAAGAATTCCGAAAAGCGGAAACAGCATAGTAAAAAGGATAAAAAGCGCGATAAAACGAAAGACGAGAGTCGATCTAAAAAGTCGAAGAAGAGTAAATCCGAGTGCAAAGACTTTAGACGCGATGGTAAAATGGAGAATATATTCGGTTCGCTTAGCGACGACTCTGAGGGACATCACAAAGAGATCACTGAAAGTGCCGATCAGAAGCAGTACGAACGGTTCAACGAAGATATCTCTCAACCGAATTACGGTAGTGATTCCGACAGTGCAGCGCACGCCGAACAACTGAAAGAAGAAAAGGACCGCAACAAGTTGGCTGAAGATAAGGAACGCAATAAGGCTGAAGAAAAGGAACGTTTTCTTAAAGAAGAACATCGTAAGCGTAAAGAAAAGAAGCGACGCGAAAAAGAGAAGCGCCTCCGTGAAGAACAGCTCAATAACGATAACAGTTTGGATTATGTTGATCTGGGCAAGCAACTCGAAAATAACATCAAAGACGACAGCAATGAAGTGATTGCTCCTGCAAATGATGAAATTATTATTAAATCTAGCAATAAGGAAGCAATTGTTGAGGATGCATGTAGACCCGAAAGCAATCCGGAAGATGTATTTAAATTCTCCGAAGATCATCCACCCGAGCCTTTGCGAAAAGATTCAGATCGCAAAGAAAATAAAGAAAAGAAAAAGAAGCGCAAGAAAAGCAAAGATGAGAAACAAAGGCACCACCATCATCACCACCATCACGAAAAGAACAAGATCAATAGGTCTCCGCCCGCCGAAATTACGACGAGCAAAAAGGATGAGGTGGAAGAAGAATCGTCCACACAACAACCCAAGATTGAAATCAAAACGGAGACGGTGGTGGTTGCAACGCCAACAACTAGTAACAATGTTGTCAGCGCGTTCGATATACCTGTGATCAAATCATCGCCTAATTTGGATGTCTCGATATCTCCTCAACATCGCGAACCTATGATTAGTCCAATACCCAAGACACCAACATCGTCCAAAGATAAGAAACGCGAAAAATTCATTCCCGGTTTTGGTGGCATCGACATTGACGATAAGATTCACGAAAATGCCATTAAATCGATATCAGAGTTTGAAGCGCCTATTGCAACGCAATCGCCCGTTCATCATCCAGCTACTGAGGAAGTTGCAGTTGTGGAAAAAGTCGAAGCTGCTGAAGAAAAACCGCGCGTCGTTATCTCGCAAGAAGAAACCGAAGATGCCGTCGCCGCTTTACTGGGTGAAAGCTTTGGAAGTGCACAATTTGACGACTACAACGAACAACCTAGTCCTGTAAATGAACAGTCCTGCAGTGCCCCAGAGGAAAATCAGCAAGACGACGAAGAAATGAGACAAGCCGTGCAGAGTCTAAATTCAAGCGAGCTTGAAATCAAACCGGATACACCGCAAAGCGAACATGAATTGCAAATTGATACCGATACTGAAGAACAGGAAGAAATTTCGATAAGATATGATCCTCCACGTACACCCGAATTGATTGACTTTTCGCAACCACCTAAAACTCCAGACATTCCGAGCTACTTTCGCAAAGATTCCGAAAAGAATATGCCTAGTATTAGCAGTCCGCCTTCTCTAACACCGATTAAAGCGACTGCCGCGGTCATCGATGCCAAACGCAAGTTGGAGATGACAGCTAAGAAGCCAACTGAATTACAACAACAACAACCAAGGCCGATTATTATTTCAAAGTCGTCGCCGTGGTTGATACCCGAAAAGAAGGAACCGGTTATTGTAACCAACAGTTCATTTGAGCCCGCCAAACAGGCTGCAACAATTTCTTGCGAGTCTAAACAGCCTAAACCGTTTGAAAAGTCCAAGCCATTTGAGCAGTCTATTGTACCACCATTGCCGAAATTGGAGCAATCTAAAATAATTGAGCCCAGCAAGATATCGGACGCATCACCGAAACCGTTTGAGCAGACGAAATTATTTGAACAAGGCAAGAGAAGTTCATTCGATCAGATTCAAATGCCGAAGCAGTATGAGCCGACGAAACCTTTGACGGAGAAGCAGAAACCACATATTGTCGAGCAATCAGTTAAACTTAAACCAGTATCTGTAAAATCACCGGCCGCCATTCCTGCTGTTGATGTGGTTGGTGGGAAGCAAATTCAGTACGATCCACCGCAGGCAAAGACACCAATCGAAAAAATCAGTTTTGTTCCCAACTCCGTTGCTTCTACAGCTTACGATCTGCATTCTACGAAAGTCGTTCAAACGAAACCAGTTGATGTGACGCCAAAGACGACGACGACGTTGGATGGCATAAAGACGATGGTTCCGGTGTCTTATGCACAGCCTAAACTTAAACAATTGATGGAAAGTACTGTTCAGATAAAACCGGTTGAAGTGATACCGAGTAGAGTGAGGATTGCAGTTTCGCCAAAATCTACGTACGAGCCGAAGAAGTTCGAAGCAACAAAGCCGCAGCAAATAATAACTGAGCCGCCCAAATCGATTCCGGTTGATAGGATGCCCCCACTCACCATTCAAACATCTGCTATCATGGCCCAAACTAAATTGCATTCGCCATCATTTACAACAACGGCATCACATGTTAAAGCTGACGATAAAATCGATAAGACGTTGCCAGCACTGAAGCCCGTTAAAGTTCCCGTGGTGTCGCTACATAACTTGCCACCTCAAATGCCATATCCGGTTCCGTCAAATAAAGAAGTACCAAAAATGGCAACATCCAGTGTCGTTAACAGATTACCCATCACGCCAGTTCTTGTTTCAAAACCGTCACATCCCAACACTCACATATTACCACAAGCCAAAACTGCGATATCGCAAGATTCAATTCAAAAGGCACCCGGAGTGGTTGTGGCGACTTCATTACACGTACGACCTCATCTGGAACGTCCGCGAATGGTCTACCAACAACAACAACAACAGTTTAATCAAAATTTTTCACAAAGGATGGTGGTTCAACGACCACCCGGTTTACTAATTACAAATCGGCAGGTTTCACCGAGCACTTATCTTCAGCAGCAACAGCAACAACCGCCGCTTAACGTGTTTGCCATGGATAATAAACTGAGACCGGCACTCTCCACCCAATGCTCCCAGCCTCCGAAACTTGTCAGTACGGCTGCCTATACTATGCAGAAGACTGAGCCTCCGAAATTGGTGAGTGCTTCGTATAATAATACACAGCAGCAACCAATTTCCACACCATCTATAATAATATCTACCCATCATCCTGTTGTTGCGGCGAATACGAATGTGCTGAAACAACAAACCTTCATGCCAGTAATTCAAGAGGCTCCAAAATTGGTGAGCATTACACCGAGTGCACCTCCGCAACCCAGTATCATACAAACTACGGCTGCTAAAACACAACCGCAAGTTATTTCTGCGGTATTGCCGAAGAAGATCATTCACGTGCATCAACCAACACAACAACCGCCTGTAAAGGACGATAGAGATGATTTATTAAAGGTCAAAGAAGTGACGAGGACGTCAACTCCCAGTCCTGTTATAGTACAGACGCCTAAACAACAGCAGGAATTGCCAGATAAACCTAAATTGACGGAAGTTAAAATTGAATCGAAACCATCGGCAATTGAGAAGGCCACCGAAGAGATGAATCTTAAACTGAAAGACGTCGAAGATTTACCGATTGTTGAAAAGCCCAAACCGACCGTTGAAGTGGTCGAAGCTAAAACTAAACCAATTGAAGTTGTGGTCAAGGATGTACCTAAAGTGGAAGCCCCGGTTCTGCCGTCTGTTCCAGTAGAGACACCGAAGGTCCCCGACATGGAAATCGTGTCAGTTATTAAAGAAACCGATAAGTTGTTTGACGAAGAGAAGGCCGAAACGGAGAGTATTATATCGGATATTAGCAAAGAACGCCTGAGCGCCGACATCAAGGAGGATGCATTGGATTCGAAAGAAGATAGTGATTATTGGTCGGCGAAAGAGGTCAACATTGATTCCGTAATCAAGAAGGTCGACGCACTCTGTTCGGGAGATGAACTCTCCGATCGAAGTAGTGAGATCGGTAAAGATGAATGGTCGGACGACAACAAGATTGTGGATGCCGTCAAGATGAGCGACGACAAAGAACCTGAAAAACTCGACGATTCCAAGAATGAAGAAAGCGAATCCATGGACGATGCTAATGTCGACGAAAAGGAAGTTTCGGCGGTAATGAGAGGTAGACGCGGTGGTCGCAGAGGTGGCCGCAAAGCAAGAGGCGGCGTAGAACGCGGCGGAATGACAACAAGACGGGGTGGCAAAATTGCCAAAGAAGTACCAACTGCAGTAGCAACCAGAGGCGCGAGAGGTGGCCGCACGGGTCGTCCCAAAACAACCAAAATTACAAAATCTGAATCTGAAGACATTTACGAGTTCCGCGATGATAGCGACGAGAGTCTGAACAAAGACAGGCCTCGTTTAATTCTAACCATTAAATCACCCGCCATCACCAATAATGCCAACGGAAACGCCACTGTTGTCAAAGAGGTTGTTAAAGAGATCATCAAAGAAGTGCCGCTGCATATTCCACCACAAACACCACAAGTCGTTGCCGTAGCAACTAAACTGGTGGAAAGCAAGGAAGAATTCGCATCGCCTGCCAACACCAGGAAATCTAGGCGTCTGCAAGAACGCGACGTGTCTAGAAATACGGTGGACGATACAATTGAGGATGTAGTGAGAAATACCATTTTGACTAGAGCTGCTGCAGCAGCTGCCGCGGGCCAATTGGGAACGAGAAGATCGGCTAGACAGATTGCCGTCAAACCCATGCCGGAAATTAATCGAAAATCTCCAAGGGGAGGTGGTTCCGGACGCAAGAAAGATCGAAGGGCGTCCGAAACCACTGACGATTCATCAGAAGAAAAATCGCCTGTTAAAAACGAATCTCTTAAGATAGATACACCAGCTTCAACCACCGAACCTACTGTAAAAGATCCCGTACCACCACTTGTCAGCGATGTACCGAAATTAGAGGTGCGTGAAAAGCCGCACGAAGGTCTTAAAGCCGCCATGTTGCGTAGAGTCAAGGGCGAGATGAACCAGGAACCAATGACGCTAATTGATCCGGTCACTGGACTACTAACGCCTATGAGAGAATGCGAAGAGGGACGTTACATACCGTTGGCATCTCAAAACCAAAACAACGCAGCGCATCTCTTAAAGGTTGCAACCACCACCAGCACTTCAGCCAAATTACAAGATAGTGTTCAAACATCCATCAGTGTGATATCATCGTCAACTCCACAAATTGTTGTACCACCGGCAACGACTATCGTGTTGAAGCAACAGCAAAAGCCCCAATCTCTAAAAGCACACGTTTTGGCTAAAGCGGTTGCGGCCCAACAGGTTCCGGTCAGCGTAACACCAGCTTCAAGTACGGTGACGACAACAGTCGCACCCCTGGTAACGATTGCTTCTACACCGACTGTGAAACCGATCACTGTGAATGTGCCGGCCAACTTTACTCCAACACACGTGTTAACGTTGTCTCCAAGACCGGCTCTACAAATGCCGCCGGTATCTAATAAACCGATTCAGGGCGTGAAAGTAATTCAACCACCGGTGTCACCACAATTACACCAATTGCAACAACAGAAAATTATTCAGCAGGTCGTTAAGATGATGCCAAAGGCGCAACAGCATGCGGCGCCGGTTGTAGTTGGAGGAGCGGTGGTGAATACCCAGATGGCTCATGTAAAGTTACCGACGTCTGCACAATTGACTAAATCACCAGTACCAGTTACGACGATGATAAAACCGCATATGGTATCGCAGCCAATCGGCGTGAGTCCTCCGTCAAAACAACATATTCTGACAAATCAACAACAGAGGATGCTTGGAAAAGTTACAATGGATCCTCCCAAAGTGGAAGTATCGATTGCATCCAGTTGCGTGATGGTACCGAGATCCAATGTTTCGCCGCAAGCCCAACAACAACGGCATGTTCTACAAGCAGGCATGCCGGTACCACCCTACGAGGCTTCTATGGTAAGTCAGCACTTGTATTATCCGTCTTGTATATGTTTGCGTGTTTAGTGTGCACGTGCTGCAAAAAAAAAATCAATCATCACTAATTGTGCACCACTTTGTACTAACAAGCAGCATGGAGATGATAGGAGACGCAGCCCTCCGCCTGCACATCAACAATCTCCATCGCCGCAGGTGATTGCATTTTCTCTACTGCACAGTCTGTTTTTCCATTGCAGTCTTACATTCCATCAACAGTATTTACAGAGTAAATTATAAATAAAAACTAATTTTTCTTTTATTTTAGGGCGAGGGAATAGCACATTTCACTCCAGGGTCCGTTCCGACGCTGAGGGCGTCGCACGAGATGCCTGCGCATTACATGCAGCCGCCTCACGTCATGTACCAGCAGTACCTTCGTCAGCAGCCGTACCATCTTCCAAGGTACGATCAGTTCAATATTGATTCAAAGATGGAGGGTTTTAATTATAATGCGTGTTACAGATCTCCGATGGTTTTGGGTGGTTTGGAAAAGTCGGGAGGTGACGGTCAGGAAGGGGAAGAGGCGCCTGTAAATTCACCTCCATTGGAGCTTCGCAGACCAGGATCGGTAGGACATGCTCTTACTGGCAGATCAACCGTCGTTCCGCATAGTCTGCAATCGCCCCATGACCGAGTCACGGGTAAGTGGAGATTTTTTTAAATAGTTTTCTGGATTATATATTGATTTTTTGTTTAGATTCGCCACAAGTTGGCCAGGTGTACGGTATGCATACATCGCGAATGCAGTTCCACCAAGGAAGGTACTACGAGCCGGGCGAACCACCACCGGCACATCGCCCGTTAACGAGCCACAGTTCATTAGCTGCACTGGGCAGTGAAAGACCGTTGGGTCATATGGGCGCTATGGGAACACCGGATCGTCCGCTAAGTAGTCATTCGGCGCTGGCATCTCACATGGGCGGTTTGGGTAACCCCGATCGTCCATTGGGTAGCCACATTTCCGACAGAACTTTAACAACACATTTACCAGATAGACCGATTTCGTCCCATATACCGGACAGATCGATGACACATATTCCCGATAGAGGACTCGCGGCCGTACTAGGAGCCGCCGGTAACATATTAGGAGCCGTGGCCCGGCACGTCGGTCCCGATGCTCCTACATCCCAAAGAGGTCTTCAGGCGGCCACACCTCCGCATGCTAGTCAGGTACCACCACAAGCGGAGAGTCTTTTAATGCTTCTCAAGGTAATTAATTCGAATTAATTTGTAATTATAGAGTTCATTCGGTTTATTTTTGTTTCCACAGCATTATCCATGCATGTGGCAAGGCTTGCTTGCATTAAAGAACGATCAGGCTGCCGTCCAAATGTATTTTGTGTCTGGAAACGAGTCGGTGGCCAAAATGAGTTTACCAAAGAATACTGATGGTTCCACACCGCCTTTGAGAATATTCCAGAGGATGCGATTGGAACCTCCGCAAGTTGAAGGTGTCGCCAGGAAAATGCAGGTATGTTGACATTTTTTTATTATTTTATGGAATAATCAATATATTTTGTTATTTATTGTTGGCAAGCCATAAACTGTTAAATAATCTCAAAAAATTCCAAAAATATAGCAAAATCCGGCTATAAAATATCAATATATTGTCAGAAACATTGAAAATCTCTTAAAGTACAAAAATATTATTAGAAAGTATCAATATTTACCATAAACTGTTATGGATTATTCTGTCTTTGAAAAGTCATAAATGGCTAAATTTTGTCATAAAATATTAAAATATTTTCAAAAAGAACCAAAAACCAGTTGAAAAGTGCAAAGTTCTGTTCATAAAATGTCAAAAACAGTAAAATCCAGCTAAAAGAAAATATGGTTGAAAAGAACTGGCATATACTTTTGACAAGTTCAAAATTTTATTCATGAAATCTCATAAATAGCAAAATCCGGCCCAGGTTTTGAAATAGACGTCTGGGGCCTTGTTGGCTTTCCACATTGCTTACTGATACCGATTCTGACATTTTAAAGCCGGATTTTAATATTTTAGAGTCAAATTTTTCACATCATGTTTTGATTTGATTTTAAACATAGCAGACTAATACAAAGCCGGATTTGATGTAATTTTGATATCAGACTTTAATTCTAACATGGTCAGATTATAGTATTTTGTGTAAATAAAACGCGCAAAAAATGCGCAAAATAAGTACTACAGACTCGTTACACATTTACAGTTCAACTTACTAGTAATAATTTTGTATCAAATTCAAATATTATGTTTACTTTTTAGATGGAAAATGAACACTGTATGCTTCTGGCGTTGCCTTGCGGACACGATCACATGGACGTATTGAAACAATCCACGAATTTAACAACCGGATTTATCACTTATCTACAACAGAAACAAGCAGCCGGCATTGTTAATGTAGCGGCACCCGGCACCACACAACCGGTAAGTTGATTAAACATATTTGTTGTTAGTATCCAAAAATACTTAATATTAATGAAAAATGGCGTTAAATCTTTTGCAATCATGTAGAGTGTGAAGCATTGAAGAAAAATTAAATTTAGGAGATATATTTTTGAATTTATGAAAATGGTTTTGAGAATTTATTGAATTTTGTGGTTATGTTGTCACATTACTCCGTAGCTGTGTAATTCAATAATTTTTGAATTTATTTGTCAAACGCTTTTCACATTTTCGATGTGTTATTGAGGTAGAAAACGTCCTACAAACGCCAAATATTTTCTAGTTCTAGTTTATCAAGTTTGAGACGTTCCTGCTCGCAAAATTTAAAAACACTTTTTATTTTAAACAGTATTTTTGGGTTCTATCAACTTTTACAATTAAGATATTATGGTTGATGATTGTGCTAATTTGTTTAATTAATTCCACAGCCCGCCTATGTGGTTCACATCTTTCCTTCGTGCGACTTTGTCAACGAGAACCTGCGCAGAATAGCCCCCAGTTTACTAGAAAGAGTCGCAGACATTGCACATTTACTAATAGTGATCACGACCGTATGATGCATGGGTTTTATTAGCGGATGATGTGAAGTGTAACTACCAACTATCGATCAACATCCACAAATCGAACACGACGTACGTCGGTCGATCAGTGCAATGACGACGATGAAACAAACCACGCAGGCTAGTTAGCGTGCGTATCGTCACTTACTCGCATACTTACACACACGATAGAGACAACCAATCAACCAACCAAACAAAACAAACAAACACAAGGAATCTAATCATTATTTAAATGTGTTTTTGGTTTTTCAATCATCGGTGTGTTTTTCGATAAAATGAAATGATTCAAAACAAATTCCTTGACTTGATGAGAATTAATGGAGCGATCGAGTCGCTCGGTACTATCTCGAAATATGAAGAGTTATCCTAAAAATACTTAAATATTAAAAAAAATTTCACTGTGATTTCTTGACAAAAGTAGTTAAACGTTATTTACTATTACAAAAATATTTTAAAAAAGTATATAAAAAAAATAACTTACTACCTATATAAGAGATCTCATACCTAGTTTATACCTATTTGTTTTTATTTTTTTTTCAATTAGACCTTTATTTAATTTTTCTTGAGCAAAAAAAGTTTCTGTTTCGTTTATTAATATTTTTCAAATGAATTTTTACCAAAATTTAAAACTTTTTTGTTTCACAAATTAGTTTTAAACGGAGGAGAAAATTAATACAATACTATATAAAAATAAAGAGAAAATGTTTAGGATTTAGAAATGTTTTATGTTCCATTTCCGTTTTCAAGGGTATAACATTTATTTCATTTTGAAAAAAGAAGAAAATAATTTGCATATTTGCATTGAACGATCGTATAAGCAACTGGTAATAAAACCAGTTAAAAATTATTATATATTTTTATCAATTAATGTTGTAGGAAAAATAATGGTGGGGATGTTGCAAATTGGATAGAATTATAATTTATATATTAATACCAAGTTTATTTTTAAATCCCGATTGGGATTAATTTTGTGTTTATTTATTTATTAAAGAAAAAAAAAAGTAAAAACAATTTACATCCTCCTCACAATTACTTTGCGCGCGCGTCCATATTCACTACGATGTTGATGATAATATGCATTTTTTTCCGTGCTTTTTACTGAATTGCAAGAGTATTTGTTTAGTTATCTTTTATTATTAATATTATTATTTCGTTGAATCTACTACACATTTTCCATGTTTCTTTTTTCTTTTATTGTATTTACTCCATGTAATCTGCATGGAAAACGATTTTTCTTTTTTCTAAAACATTAAATCTTGTACCCTTGGAATTTGAAGCAGCAGCGTATAAGATGAAATTAACCGTTACCCGTTATAGTTGGAATATGGCTAATAAATAAAAAAAAAATAAAAAAGAGTAAAGCATATAGACATAATATATAAATATGTAGCATATATAGAATAAAGAAGAAAGAAATCAATCATTTTTTAAATTATGATGTAATATACATGTGAATATATTTTTAGTTTTTTTGTTAATTTTTAAGTAAAAAACTCCCCTTTCCCCACACACACACTTTTTTTAGTTAACATGTTCTGTACAGTGTATCTAGCCCTAAGAATATATATATATTTAAGTTTAGAAATGCGTTACAAATAATATAGGAAAAATTGTGATGTCTATATATTACTGTAAATTTTGTACATACATAAATACTGTGTATTGTGAATTATTATAATAACTATTACAACATACTTGTTGCTTTCTTTACATTCATCCATCCATTCAACATCCAATAACTATCAATTTGGTTATTAAGCAAAAATACTTGCCAACAATGTTTGTTCCTCATAGACTTCATTGAGAAATTACATCAAAATGACAATTTAGAAATGTCAAAACTATTGTTTATGGACTCAAGTTTATGAAAAAATTTGCTATAATCAGTGTTTGGTTTTAGAATTGGGTCAGTAGACCAATTTGTGTTTTTTGAAAAAAAATAAAAGTGTTACCATGGAAATGGAATATTCAGATCAGATTATTTTTTTGAATCGTCGATACATCATTTTTATTTTTAATCACTCAACTGTTCTTAACTCTGTTTTAAATTATTTAAAATACTATAAATATTTTTTAATAGTATTGTTATTTATCAGTCCAATAAATATAAGAAAATTAAATCATAAATTGTTTTATGAATAATTATTAATTATCACAAATGGAAAAGATAATTAAGATTAATAACCGAAGATTGAAAATGAATCGTTAGTCCCAAATGAATAAAGAAGAAAGAAAGAAGGCAATAGCTGCATACGAAACCAAGAAACCAATTGAAGCGTTTATCAAAACGAAAATATTCGAAACATAACATCACCATTTTATTCCAAAATTAAAATACAGTCCACGTTCATGTCACACAATTCGTAATTTATTCATGCAACTCTTATATTTTGTGACACATTTTGTATTGAAATAGAGTATTTTAGTTTACAGTCAGGTGCACCATAAAAATTAAATTTGAGATATAAAGTTTTGTTTGTGTCTGTTGTGTCTTGGATTGCAACTTGCAATATTTTTCTGGCTGATGAAAATGTGGAAGGACCAGTAAGATTGATCTTATACTGTTTAAACTTTATTGTTTGTTCAATGTTATTAATTTGATTGCAATAATTTTTTTTCTATTTATGTTGATTTCATTTCACGGCCACATTGTAAATATAATTTGGATCTATTTTATTACTCGGATTATAGAAGATCCGAACAGTTTGTTTATTAATTATAGAAAATCTAAAAAAATATTTTTGGCAAAATTTCAATAATTTATCCATACTTTAAATGTTCATACCTATGATTTCTGTATCTCTTTTTGATAAATGCTTACCATAAATTTGTTGCCTCCTTGATGGACTATAGCATCAAATGTCATGAGAAAACAATTCTTGCAAAATAACTTCCTTACAGCATTAAAAGTATGCTCTTCAAGCAGAATTTTAGCTGGTACAGATAAAAAAAAATAATTTATGGATTCTGAGCCCCTCAAGTAGTAGCACTATAGGGTAGCAATTTTGTAGAAATCATCTAGTAGTAGGGTAGAGCATCTCTTCATATTTCAATCGAACCATGATGCTTATTTTATTACAATTATTATTTTTAGGTATAATAAATTTAATTTTATGTTAAACAAAATTTATTCCTAGCAACAACATTATGGCTATCTGACAAACAATGGATGCGTTCAGAACGACTCATCACTTGCAAGCGCTGAGCATCAATCGGAGATAAGCAATAATTTTATTTTTTTTATATATTTGTCAGCTAAGAAGCGTACTTAAATCTATGATGAGTAAAATTACAAGCACTGCCAGCAAACGACGAGTCAGCGGAGGCGTTTAGTTTGAATGAATGATTGACAGTGCGCAGCGCAGCCAATCACATCGCATTTGGGCGTACGTCCTAGAAACTTCAACCGCGGGAATTTTGAATTTGTGCAAATAAATGTACAAAATTCAATAAAACATGAAACGTAGTACAAAATCAATCAATCTTTGGTAAAAATAATAGATTTTTGCTACAAAATAAATAATATACAGTTTTTGATATACAGGGTGTTAGACAAAAAACGTACGGCTGAATAACTCCGTTATTTTTTAACCGATTTGGTTTTTTAAGTATTACAAAGACAGGAACACACATATTTGTTTTTATTTTTAGTATAGTTGCTATGGCAACCAACTTTCTTTTTTAAATGGCAATATACATTTTTTATTTTATTTTTTGAATCTTTATGATATTCTTAGTACAATCATGTAAAATAAAAATATACTTTTATAACAAAATGTTTAGATAAATTTAAGAAACATAATGTTTGTTTTTTTATTTAAAATGATAGTAAGTGAATAGCATTGAAAATAATAAATGTTAATTGTTTTGAGTGTTTTTATGTTATTATGCATAATGTAGTAACTAAAAAAATTACTTTTTAAATTTTTTTTTTTTTTAATTTTTAAATACGTCAATGTTTTTTTTCTTTATTATGCATAACAGCGTAAAAACACCCAAACAAATAAACACTGTTTATTTTCAACGCCAACTATTTAATTACCATCATTCTAAATAAAAAACAAATATTACGTTTTTCAAATTTATCAAAAAATTTTGTTATAAAAGTATATTATTATTTTATATTGTATTAAGAATATCATAAAGATTCAAAAAATAAAATAAAAAATGTATGTTGCCATTTAAAAAAATAAAGTTGGTTGCCATAGCAACTATACTAAAAATAAAAACAAATATGTGTGTACCTGTCTGTATAATACTCAAAAAACCATTTAAAATGGTTTTTTAATCAAATATATCGGTTAAAAAATAACGGAGTTATTCAGCCGTACGTTTTTTGTCTAACACTCTGTATAACTGTAAAAATGTATTGAATAAACTATTAAAAATGTAAAATCATATTTTTCTGACTAATAAATGCTTAGAAAGAAAAATTAATTATAATAAATATACTAACAAATATACTATGTTCAATTAAAAAATAATTACAAGATTGTTATAAACAGTATTGATGAAGAAATTGTGTTTTTTAAGAAGTGCTTTGGTTTCAAGTGCAACTTTATCAAGCATTTATTCTTTTTACCTTGCAAACTTAATAGAATGTATCTAGCAGTTATTTTTCTACAATCTAAATATTATTTAAATAACAAGTTTGAAATCATTTGTAAAGCTTTCCTAATTTTTAATTTTGCAAACCAAATTTACGTATTGAACATTTTACTCCATTTGGATTCAAAAAAACTTAAATATAGAAGAAATGAAACCAGAAATGTCCGGAATAATAATTTTTATTCAGGAAGCAGTAACTGTTAATAAGGATGCTGTAAAAGTTGTAAACATTTCTGAAACACAAATGTAACATTTTAGTTTTTTAAATGTCAATTTTGACATACAAGTCATAATTAATAATGACATGTTAAAAGCGTCTACCAATCGTATTGTAATTTCGCAGTAGTAATTCAATAAAATAGTCAATTTTAGTTTAACAGATTTAATTTAAAAGTTTATTAAATTGCAGACAATTATTATTTTACAGTTAAAAACAAGTTTTGATAAATCAATCAATCTTAGTTTATTAATATTTCACAATTTATAAGATTTTTGTAGACTATCGATTGACGTCACTTGGTTGCAAATGCCAAGTTATTTTATTATTTGGTTGTCATCCTCAAAATAATTCAACTTGTACACGGTTAAGCCTACATTGAAATCAAAAGGTTAATTATGTTATGATGGAGAAATCAATTATGCTTAGTAACATTAATCACAAGTTCAATGCATTTTTAACAATAATATACGATAGTGAAAGACATATATAGACACTTTTAATATCTTATCGAATGTCGCATGCATAATGGGGACTAATGTGAACAATATATTGTATTTAAAATAAAATCATTCGTTATTAAATTAAGCAAAACTACCAATTTAGTTAATTATAATTTGATTAGTTTATTTTAAACAAAGAGATATGTGGAAATGTTGCTAGGTAACGTAACAAATTTTTTATTGATTTTGTCAGTTGATGTCAATTATAATTTTCATAAATATTGCGTTTGATAGTGAATTAGAAGGCACTCCAATACAAGTATGAGAAGCCTATTTACCGGATCTTTTATTCAATATATATTCAATGGAGTAAACAAAAGGGTTAGAAACGCACGTTTTACTAATTGATTATCGAATTACATAATTTGCATTACATTACACCAATTTTAACATATCTTGGAGTAATTGAAAAGCTGGTTGCAAACAATTTTAAGTTTTAATAACATCTCAGAGAATGGTTTATTGTTTATACCAAAATCATATAAAAAATAGTTTTTGATACAAAATGTAGTTGATCGTTTTTTGCATGATATTGTAAAAATAATTCCCTATTGCTGTGATCAAATTATAAATATAATGTTTGTTTTGGTTATTATGAAGAAATTCATTAATAAATGCGTAGCTGCTGTTTGTTGATAGAATTTTTTTTAAAGAAATTACAGAAAAATATGATCCACATGGCACGGTCTTTCGCAAATTGAAGTGTTTATCAACAATTCTCGACAAATAATAATAACAAATTGCTTGCAGCGATAAGGAAAATTTCAACAGATCCCAAACAAGGATGAAATGCTATTCGCGCTACAACAAGCCACACGCTCTCGACTGAGTGCACTACCACACCAATACAACATTTAAAGACTCCCTGCTGCCACATTCATTCAGCATTCGATATTCGATCGGTGAAGACGCGCGACTACAACTAAAAAACTTTATTCAATAACTTGAGTGTTTAAATTGACATTTGTGCAATTAATAATTTATTATAATAATATCAAGCAGAACAATAAAATGTCTTTTTTGAAGAGCATGTGGAAGGCAAATTCCAAGCATAAAAGTAAGTATTATTTTGAATTTTATTTTATTTTTATTTTTATTTTTGTAATTATATTAATTGTTTTGTTTTGACGGAATTTTGGAATTCTTAGAGTTTTTCAATTTGGGATTCCCAGGGTTTCTATTCTCAGAATATTTTTTTAATTTTGCATTTTTTTTTAATATTAAATTATATGTAGAAAATAACAATATGAATACTTGCATAATTTTCATAAAGAAAATTATCATAAAAACAAGTTTTTCTTCCGTGAATTGTTATGATCTAAAAATAATCAAGAAATTACATCAGATTTCCTCGTGCCTGTATTAATGTCTGTAATAAATTAAATTTTATGGATTAAATTAATTAAATCGGATATTAAAAAATATTGTATTTACTAATTATTAATTAAACGATGGTTTTTGTGAATTGCGCGACTTCCCTTGTTTACGCAACTTACGTTAAAATGATTGAAATTAAAGCACGTTGTTTTCATAATCATGAATAAATAAATACCAAGGCTCGTTGGGTGCGAGCCATATAATTACTGCACTCATTTCAAATGTCCAGGAATGACCCCGATTTACTTAAATTGCGTTAAACTTAATTTCACTTTGCCTTGCAGTTTGATTTTTTTAATTGTATTTCCTGGAAATTGTGCGATTATTTATCAATTTTTATTCAACTAATATGGTTGTAGAAAATAAATATTTGGAAAATTTCCGATGGAAAATAATGTGATGCAATTCGTACATAGGTGATGATCAGAAACGAGTTTTACCCTTTTACAGAAGAAAGCCTGCTTACTGCAGGAAGGTGTGCGACTTGATCTGATGCAATTTCTATTAATCTTTCTGCGCGGTGAAGATATTCTTTATTTTAAGAAATGTGTGTCGATCGAATTGTAATTATATACATTCGGACAACGGCAATTCTAATTTATTTATCTAATATTCTTATTATTGTATCAAACAATTTTTAATAAAACAAACGTGCAATAATTCAAAACAAAATTAGAATATTATGAAATAAATAAATAATTTATTCAAATTCATGTACTATGCTACAGATTATTTATAACATTATAATAATTGTCAAATAGATTATTTTTTTTCAATTTGATAGAATGTAATGTCAAAATTGTCAATTAACTTCAAAAAACTCTTTATAGATAACCATGGAATAAAATTTTGTTATAAATTTTGATTAATATAAACTTTTGCCTGGAAACGTACAATACAAAAAAAATACTTGTCAATCAATAATGTAAAACATGAAAGCTTGAAACAAACATCAATTAATAAAAATTGATTGTCAGTAATAAACAATCATTAAATTAATAATATTAACATACACAATTAATTAATTTTTGTTGATGTAATTTCTTATAAAACTATTTGCCTAATTAAACATAAACGTAACCTTAAAAAAATGTGACATTGACAGTTGATTTATTTGAACAGTTCTAATTGTTTGATTGTAATTAATTTAATTTAATTGCGTTATCTAAACAATTATTAAATAAATATAATTATGCAGCCAAATTATCTCAAGAAACAATTAAAATTCCATTTGCAAATTAATTAGTTAGTAACCAAAAACGTTATCTAATCGAGCAATGTTAACCTTTTAATTATTGTCCCAATAGCTACAAAATGAACATTAGGTCCGTTTCAATTTTATTTTCAATTAACTTGATGCCAATTGTTGTCAACCAAAATTGGTCTCTTTAAATCTTATCAAAGATGACAAAGTTGTGTGTATTTTATGAAAGATTAAGATTTAATAAAAATGTACATTTGACCTGATTTCTGTTTTGTATTAGAAATTCAATTTCACATGATTTATGGTAATTATTGCATACGCAATTTGCTACAAACAAAGTCTTATATCGATTATTATTATTATTATTTAATGCATGTACAAGGAAATCCATCGAGTATGCTAAGTTTATGCTAATTTGTTAAATATCCTTGCTACATAACGTTGTCTTGCATATTAATTTAATCTTATTTTTTTGACAAATATTAGTTCTGTCAGATAACAATAGCAGTATTTGCGTGAAAAATCTTAAATCGGCTGCAAACAATGATTAACAGAATTTGTTTGTCACTTTATCAATAATTTATTGTATGTATTATTTATATTTATCGGCTTTATTAATTGCTGTTTATTTAAATATTTCATTCAATGTATATATATTATGAATAATATCTGTGGAATATCTGACGCCGTTTTGTGCACAAACAATTTTACCGTCATGACTTACTAGATTTTTTTTAATTCAAAATTAACTAGTTTGACGTTTATTAAAAATAATTTAAGAATTTCAGATCAACTGTTGCGGTGTAGCTTCCTTTCATTTTGTTCAATATTACTCAAATTAGTATTTTACAACCAGAATTAAATTTCGGATTTCAATCTTTTTAGATTGAATTTAATGTTTTTGACCAGATTTTAGTAAATGCCAATTATTAGTATTTTAAGAATCAATTTTAATATTTTACGACCATTAAAACGCAAATTTTACTAATTGCGAAATTAAATGCCGGATTTCAATATTTTAAGATTTTTCACTATATGTATTTTAATTTTTTTTAAACATACTTTACTAATACTAATTAAATACCGACTTTTGGTATTTTAAAAATAAATTTAATGTAATATGATAGATCTGACTTTAGTGTTTTACAACTGGATTTCAGTATCAAAGACCGGATTTTATCTAATACAGTGCAATTAAGTATTTTAAGATTGAATTTTAGTGTTTTTGGCCAGATTTTAATATAAGTGACCGGATTTTACTAGTTTAATGCCGGATTTTAATATACAGCAATATAATATATTAAATCGTGTTTTAAACTGTCCACAGTTATTAAATCTGTCAAATCCTTACTCGAAATATCAAAATGTTACTAAAATTGTTAAACAACATACAACAATGTAATAAAACGTATGGTTAAAAACGTTATTACTTCTGTCAAAAAGTTACTAAAACTGTCAAATAATTTACATGTTTGATATATATAAACATATGTAATAATTGTATTGTGTTATTTAAAACTTAGCAAAACTATCAGATTGTTAATTGAAAAAAACAGTTTATTAGTATAAAAAGATTTGTTGTGCAAATTTTATGTAATCATTAAGTTATTGCGTGATTTTGACATATTTTTTATCATTTTAAAGTAATTTTCACAAAAATTATGCGGTAAATATGTTTTCTGTGCAAATTTCAGGCATTTTGTTAATAGGTTTATTGTCATAAACATGATTTTTGTGCAATGTTTGAAGAATTTCTTGTAATAAGTGACATTTTTGACATCTGCGTAATATGTATTTTAATGATGTGAGTTTTCTGCGTAGTTTTTGTGTAAATGTTATTCAAGAATTGGTTTTCTGGAATAATTTTTGATAAACTTCATTTATCGAAAGGTTTCTGCGCAAATTTCATGGAATAATTAAGATTTTTTTGATATACAGTATTTATGCAAACAAATTTTTGTTAAATCTTGTTACACTATTTAAAAGAAATTATAAATTGTTGACTAAACTAAACTTAAGAACGTTCTAAACTGTAATATTGAATTTTTGAATCTCATTTTCAAAAGTAGTTAATAATTCTCAAAAATTGATAATTTTAAATTAATTGCAGTAATCAAAAAAATCTATTTTAAGAAAATTATTTATTTATTTTCTAAACAAAAAACAAGAAAATATCACACGAAATCAAACCTATGACCTTTTGCAAAACCAATCACTCTCAATAAAGACAAACATTTCATCATCATCATGATCACCGACGGGATCAACAAACAATCCTTATCCTAAGTATTACTACGAACTTACATAATTATTGTTTATAAACGAATTATTGCATACGACATCAAAAACGAACAATTTACTATTTGCGATTCAGACGGACGCCACAGACATAGTAAATAATAAAGATAAACATGTGCGTTGATGATAACACGTGCATATTTAACGATGCGCGATAAGAAATGTAATTGATCTAATTGAAATTTAAAAATTAATAATAAACATTACAAATTATTTCCAAGAATAGAAAATTATCAGTATTCGGAGGATGAAAGATGTTTTTAATAAACTAATTATTGAGAGCAAATTTCAACTGGAAAATTTCTCTGCTGCGCACTAAACTATTTATACTATTATATAAGAAAATGAGAGTACAAACTGGATCATGGGCATTGATAACGTTATCATTTGCACAAACGTAATGAATGCACTACATGTGTTAAACTAAATTACGTTCTGTGCAAAGTTTATGTTTATATTTGTCCAAAGATTTAAAACAAAAACACTCCTTGGTTTTAATTTTTATCTAACTAGTATTTTTTTATTTTGCAGAATTATCTGAAGAATTGGCATTGCAGAATTGCAAAGATAACGAAGAAGACATTGAAGTTGAAAACGATGTAGTCACATTTAAATTAAAATACTTAGGTAATTATTTTATTTACTTAGTTAATTTTGTCTAAATTAAATAATTTACAGGAAGCACAGTCGTTGAGAAAGTAATTGGTGAAAATATAAGCACAGAGGCTGTTAAAAGTATACTAAAAGTAGCCAAGGCATCCAGAAAGAAATTGCAACGAGCTAATCTAAACATTTCTTTGAAAGGAATATCAGTTACCGATGTACAAGGCAATGATATTTTTAAAGTTTCCATTTACAGGTAAAATATTATTAATTAAATTTACCAATAAAAAACTAACTAACTGTATTCAATTTACAGAATATCCAATTGTTCTACAGATGCATCTCATCGACAAGTATTCTCTTTCGTATCTACAGATACTGATGAAACTACGCAATGTCACGCATTTTTGTGCACCAAAAGAAAAATCGCTGAAACTGTCACATTAGCAGTAGCGCATGCATTTAGTTGCGCTTATGAAGCATGGAGAACGTTTCCAGCTACTAAAGAATTCGAGCAACAGGCGGTGGAAGAAGAAAATTCAGTGAATACTTCCAAAAATGTTGAAAGTGAAGCTATTAAAATTCCTACTAATGAAAGAAGGTTATTAGAGGAGAATATCATGGACCAATTGATTAATTTAGACGGACCAAGTTCGCCAAGTGTATATGGATCACCATTTGAGGATAATCATAATCAATTCATCCAAAACGAATGGGTTAGTAATTATTTGATAAAAGAAAAAATTTAATTTAATTTAACAACTCACTGGTTGGAGAGAAAACAATATTGCAATTGTTGATTTATTTTAATTTTATCATGACTAATTCTGATTTATTTTTTCAGGTTTCATTCGAGGATGATTTCTCAGCCTTATCTCTACGCAATACCTACAAACCGGTTGATCTAATATTGGCGTAATCCGAAATTTACATTATTATCAATGTTGTAAATTATTTCACTCTACTGACACTATTAACTTAACCAATTAAGCACGATTAAATAATTATTAATACTATGTATCTATATTTAAGATTATTAAACTAAAATAAAATTTCATATTTACTGTATTTAATCAATTACCTTACCATAAACTTACAAAAAAAAAACTAATCTTTTAATTATGTTTCTATTAGAATTGTTATTTAGATACGAGCAGACGCGCTTCGATCGCTGACATACTAAAATAAGAACTTGCTCTTTATCCACCGGAGTGATTCGGATGTCACCTAATAAACTGTTGGTCCCATCAATCCCTCCAAAAATTTTTTTTCAAGAGTTCCTACTTCCAATTTTATTACTCGAACAAAAAATATACATTCTCACACAATTATTACAAGCACAGATTGCCTAGTAACGCAAATAAATCATATTATCTCCAAATGTCCATGTCATCTCTCGAGAAAGTGAAAGCATAACAGAAAAGAACAAAATAGGCCTCTGGTTTTACACATATTGAGTAAATTTGTAAGCAAATGTTTAAAATAATAAATACTTTCTGTTTCCATTTTATTATTTAATTTAACTTTTTTGTTTCACATTTTAACCGGCAACCAGTTAAAGCTCCGCTAATCCGGATCAATTAAAACATAGCTTGATCCGAATTAATGAAGAATCCTTAAGAAAAACTCCGATATTTTAGTGTTGCGAATGCAACCATGCTTAACTTTTGTATTATTTCTTGTTTTTTGACTAGAGTTAATGCTTTGTGTGGCCGTTTTGGTGCCGTGTTGAAATAAACTAAAAATTCCCGAATTTCCCTTTTTTTTTTGGTTGGTAGGCATGCTAGGTACGGAAAACCGTGATCGGTCGGCCAATCCGGATTAAATCGGTCCGATTACAAGGTACATAATGTAAAAATTACATTTTTCAATTTTGTCCAAACTACAAGGACATCCGGATTAAAGCGATTCGGATTAGCAAAGCTTTACTGAGTTACTTAAACTATTACAAGTAACAGTTACTTAAATTATAACCAGTAACAGTTACTTAAACTATTACCAGAAACAGTTATCTAAACTATTACCAGTAACACTCTTACAAGTAACAGTTACTTAAACTATTACCAGTAACAAATACTTAAACAATTACCAGTAACAGTTACTTAACTTGTTACCAGTAACAGTTACATAAACTATTTCCAGTAGCAGTTCAAATAACAGTTACTTATACTATAACCAGTAACAGTTACCTAAACTATTACCAGTAACAGTTACCTAAACTATTACCAGTGACAGTTACCTAAACTATTACCAGTAACAGTTAGATAAACTATTACCAGTAGCAGTTACCTAAACTATTACCAGTAACAGTTACTTAAACTATTACCAGTAGCAGTTTAACTAACAGCTACTTAAACTATTACCAGTAACAGTGACTTAAACTAAAACCAGTAGCAGTTTAAGTAACAGTTACTTAAACTATTACTTGTAACAGTTGCCTAAATTATTACCAGTAACAGTTACTTAAACTATTACCAGTAACATTTACCTAAACTATTACCAGTAACAGTTACATAAACTATTACCAGTAACAGTTACTTAAACTATTACCAGTAACAGTTACCTAAACTATAACCAGTAACAGTTACCTAAACTATTACCAGTAACAGTTACTTAAACTATTACCAGTAACAGTTACCTAAACTATTACCAGTAACAGTTACATAAACTATTACCAGTAACAGTTACTTAAACTATTACCAGTAACAGTTACCTAAACTATTACCAGTAACAGTTACTTAAACTATTACCAGTAACAGTTACTTAAACTATTACCAGTAACAGTTACTTAAATTATTACTAGTAACAGTTACATAAACTAATACCAGTAACAGTTACTTAAACTATTTCCAGTAACAGTTACTTAAACTAATAAATACCAGTAACAGTTACTTAAACTATTACCAGTAACAGTTACTTAAACTAATACCAGTAACAGTTACTTAAACTATTTCCAGTAACAGTTACTTAAACTAATAAATACCAGTAACAGTTACTTAAACTATTACCAGTAACAGTTACTTAAACTAATACCAGTAACAGTTACTTAAACTAATACCAGTAACAGTTACTTAAACTATTACCAGTAACAGTTACATAAACTATTACCAGTAACAGTTACCTAAACTATTACCAGTAACAGTTACCTAAACTATTACCAGTAACAGTTACATAATCTATTACCAGTAACAGTTACTTTAACTATAATCAGAAACAGTTACCTAAACTATTACCAGTAACAGTTACTTAAACTATTACCAGTAACAGTTACTTAAACTATTACCAGTAACAGTTACTCAAACTATTACCAGTAACAGTTACCTAAACTATTACCAGTAACAGTTACTTAAACTATTACCAGTAACAGTTACTTAAACTATTACTAGTAACAGTTACTTAAACTATTACCAGTAGCAGTTACTTAAATTATTACTAGTAACAGTTACTTAAACTATTACCAGTAACAGTTACTTAAACTATTACCAGTAACAGTTACCTAAACTATTACCAGTAACAGTTACTTAAACTATTACCAGTAACAGTTACTTAAACTATTACCAGTAACAGTTACTTAAATTATTACTAGTAACAGTTACATAAACTAATACCAGTAACAGTTACTTAAACTATTTCCAGTAACAGTTACTTAAACTAATAAATACCAGTAACAGTTACTTAAACTATTACCAGTAACAGTTACTTAAACTAATACCAGTAACAGTTACTTAAACTAATACCAGTAACAGTTACTTAAACTATTACCAGTAACAGTTACATAAACTATTACCAGTAACAGTTACCTAAACTATTACCAGTAACAGTTACCTAAACTATTACCAGTAACAGTTACATAATCTATTACCAGTAACAGTTACTTTAACTATAATCAGAAACAGTTACCTAAACTATTACCAGTAACAGTTACTTAAACTATTACCAGTAACAGTTACTTAAACTATTACCAGTAACAGTTACTCAAACTATTACCAGTAACAGTTACCTAAACTATTACCAGTAACAGTTACTTAAACTATTACCAGTAACAGTTACTTAAACTATTACTAGTAACAGTTACTTAAACTATTACCAGTAGCAGTTACTCAAATTATTACTAGTAACAGTTACTTAAACTATTACCAGTAACAGTTACTTAAACTATTACCAGTAACAGTTACCTAAACTATTACCAGTAACAGTTACTTAAACTATTACCAGTAACAGTTACTTAAACTATTACCAGTAACAGTTACTTAAACTATTACCAGTAACAGTTACATAACCTATTACCAGTAACAGTTACATAAACTATTACCAGTAACAGTTACCTAAACTATTACCAGTAACAGTTACCTAAACTATTACCAGTAACAGTTACATAATCTATTACCAGTAACAGTTACTTTAACTATAACCAGAAACAGTTACCTAAACTATTACCAGTAACAGTTACTTAAACTATTACCAGTAACAGTTACCTAAACTATTACCAGTAACAGTTACTTAAACTATTACCAGTAACAGTTACTTAAACTATTACTAGTAACAGTTACTTAAACTATTACCAGTAGCAGTTACTTAAATTATTACTAGTAACAGTTACTTAAACTATTACCAGTAACAGTTACTTAAACTATTACCAGTAACAGTTACCTAAACTATTACCAGTAACAGTTACTTAAACTATTACCAGTAACAGTTACTTAAACTATTACCAGTAACAGTTACATAACCTATTACCAGTAACAGTTACTTAAACTATTACCAGTAACAGTTACTTAAATTATTACTAGTAACAGTTACATAAACTAATACCAGTAACAGTTACTTTTTTTTTTTTTTTTTTTTTGGTGGGGGGAAATGTCTATGCACACCGGTTACTTGGTTCTACGTAGCCGGTAGTGTGGGACTTGCACCCACTAAAACCCCCCTTCGAAACGTAAGTGGCACTGGAATCACCTATTGGTATTACATCGCTGCCGCTTATACTATGTTTTATTTTACACTAAGTCTTTCCTCCTTTTCTTTTTCCCTCATTATGTTGGTAACCACTGTGACAATACATTCCCATTTCTGTTCACACTCTAGCATGTGCCCGACTATATTTTTGACTGTGAGTTCTTCCTCTATGTGTTCTTTCAGGGCTTTCCTCTCTTTGTTCCATCTGCTACAATTTAGCACAGTGTGTTCGGGTGTGTCTACCTGGTTACAGTATATACACTCGTCGTTTTCTCTCAGTTTGAATCGATGGAGGTACGAATTGAAACATCCATGCCCAGTTAAAAATTGGGTTAGATGATACCCAACAGATCCATGCTTTCTTGTTACCCAAGGTGTTACTTTTGGTATTAGTGTTTTGGTCCATTTTCCCGTGTCGTTTTCTCCGCTCCATTCATCTTCCCACTTAGCCATTGTTGTTTCTCTGGCCCGCCTTTTTTCTTCGCTGCTATTTGTTGTGTATGTCCTCTCTTCTGCCAGCAGGTGTAGCGGTATTGTTCCTGCGACTACTAACAGAGCTTTGGTGGAAGCTGTCCTATACGAAGACACGATTCTGATGGCTACCTTTCTTTGAGTTCTTGCGAGAATTTCCCTATACTTCTTCTTCTTCATCCATTCATTCCAGGCTGGGGCTCCGTATAAGATTATGGAGTTCACCACGCTGCACAGTGTCCTTCTCGTTTCTTCCTTTGGGCCTCCGATGTTAGGCATGAGACGTGCTAGGGATGATGCTGCCTTGTCCGCTCTTTCCGCTGCTTTTACAATATGGGCGCCCATATTCATATTGTGTCCAAACGTTATTCCCAGATACTTAAGACTACGTTGGCTCTGTATGGTGTTATTGCCAGCTTGGAAGCTGATAGTGTTAAGCTTTCTCCTGCCCGCTAGAATAATAGCTTCGGTTTTATGTGCAGCAAGTTGCAGGCCTCGTTTTGTCATCCAGTTACTTATCCTTGCCACTGCCCATTCAGCGTCTTCTATTAGTTCCTCCTTGTTTCTTCCTGTTACTATGACCGCCAGGTCGTCTGCGTATCCTATTAGCAGGACCTCTTGCGGCATGGTTATTCTCAGGACGCCGTCGTAGCTTACGTTCCATAGAGTTGGTCCTATTACAGATCCCTGCGGTACCCCGCCAGTTATAATCTGCTCGTATCTTTATTTTCCTATTTTCTAGGTAGCTACTTATGATCTTGATTAAGTACGGCGACACTTTATTGCCCCTTAGTTCATTGATTATGTCGGGCCATCTGACTGAATTAAACGCGTTTTGAACATCTAGAGTAATAAGTACTGCGTATTTCTTGCTGGATCTGCTTTCCTGGACAGTTCTCTGGACCAGTCTGACCGCGTCGATTGTAGATCTCCCTTTCCTGAAGCCATATTGCGTATTTGCGACACATTCTTTCTCTGCAAGTTCCGCTAGCAGTCTCTCGTTAATTATCTGTTCATACAGTTTGCTGACCGAGTTGAGAAGGCACAATGGTCTGTATGATTTTTTAGTTCCGCTTTTCCCGGGCTTCTCTATGAGTACTAGCTTACCCGATTTCCATTCCTCTGGAAACATTCCTTTTTTCAGGAGAATGTTAAGGGGAACTCTCAGTACTTCAGGACAGTGTTCCGTTATGGCTATGACGACCTCCGGTGGAATTCCATCAGGTCCTGCAGCTTTGCCAGGTTTGAGTTTTCTCCCTGCTTCTTTTATCTCGTTGATAGTAATATCGGGTATTTCCTCCGGTTTGCATCTAATGCGTGGCCATATTGTTTTTGGCTGCTTGGGAAACAACTCTTTTGCCACTTTTACTTGGTCTTCATTTGACAAGCTAACCGGTGAATGCATCCCAATCTTGCCGGTTACTATCTTGTAGCCTGTTCCCCATAGATCGCAATCTACTTCTTTGCATAGATCGTTCCAACGTTGTTTTTTCGATTCTGATATGGCTTTTTTGAGAGTCGTGCGGCGCTCTTTGTATTGCTGTTTTAGTTCCTCTTTCCTGTCTGAGGTTGTTCCGTCTTTTCTGTTTGCTCTCGTTAGTTCCCTTCTTGTAGTAACAGTTACTTAAACTATTACCAGTAACAGTTACCTAAACTATCACCAGTAACAGTTACATAAACTATTACCAGTAACAGTTACTTAAACTATTACCAGTAACAGTTACCTAAACTATTACCAGTAACAGCTACCTAAACTATTACTAGTAACAGTTACTTAAACTAATACCAGTAACAGTTACTTAAACTATTACCAGTAACAGTTTCATAAACTATTACCAGTAACAGTTACTTAAACTATTACCAGTAACAGTTACATAAACTATTACCAGTAACAGTTAGATAAACTATTACCAGTAACAAATACTTAAACAATTACCAGTAACAGTTACTTGAACTATTACCAGTAACAGTTACATAAACTATTACTAGTAACAGTTACTTAAACTATTACCAGTAGCAGTTACCTAAACTATTTCCAGTAACGGTTGGAAACTATTACAAGTAACACTCTTACCAGTAACAGTTACTTAAACTATTACCAGTAACAAATACTTAAACAATTATCAGTAACAGTTACTTAAACTAATACCAGTAACAGTTACCTTAACTATTACCAGTAACAGTTTCATAAACTATTACCAGTAACAGTTCCTTAAACTATTACCAGTAACAGTTACATAAACTATTACCAGTAACAGTTACATAAACTATTACCAGTAACAGTTACTTAAACTATTACCAGTAGCAGTTAGGGTAACAGTTACTTAAACTATTACCAGTAGCAGTTAAGGTAACAGTTACTTAAACTATTACTAGTAACAGTTACTTAAACTATTACTAGTAACAGTTACTTAAACTATTACTAGTAACAGTTACTTTATCCCTTCAGACCCACATTTTATTTGATATTACCACCATGTCACATTGACACTATTTTATCAATACATCAATAAATTGCGGTGTATAGTCAGTTTAAATCTATTCAAAAGAAACATATAAATGTTCAAAATGTTTTAATGTATGTAAAAAATTAAAACAGTTTTTAATTTAGTGTAAACTTTATGTACATTGTTATGTGCACGTGGTCTGAAGAGGTTAAACTATTACAAAGTAACATATAAATTTATTTAAAGCCAACTCAGATTTTATGTTAGGCAACTTAATATACATGACATTTTGTTAGGCAACTTAACTTACATTTGTACTACTGCTACTTTAATAAATTTATTTTTCATAATATTGCAAATTTGGTTTGGTGAAAGATTTCTCTATTAAACAACTGAAAGTTTAATTCACAAAGCATTGATATTTGTTCATGTTGTTAGTATATATGAACGTTTAGGTTGACAGTGGAATGAAAACTATTTTATTTGCAACAATATCTTTCATGTGTTCAGTATTTCACGTCATTTTTTGTTTACATAAAGTTATATTAATTGTCATGTAAACATTACCTGTCATTTATGTCAATAAAATTAGCAGAAGTGACTTTTGCGAACTTAGTTGCAATCACCATTAGTGTAAAAATGTTAAAAGTCATACTATAATTGATGATGGCGATAAATTTCTAGTAACTATTTTTGAGAAAGAATTTTTGTTAATAACTATTATTAACCTTAAAACGTTTAATAATTTTATTGTAAACAGTATTTCTAACATTGTCTTAGTATTATATAAAAAAATATACCTTCAAACACTTTTACATTTAACTTTGATATTGATATTACAGGACGCCAATTGTGTTACAAAATATTTAAAAATGTACGGTATCTGAATTTCACAAATATTACTTTTGGTTTCGCAGAATCTACAAGTCTCTTTCGTCTCCGAAAATTGCGGCTTATCCGCCGAGCGTGTTATCACGGTCACTGGACCCAGCAAGGAATTGCAATTAATACAGATGAAAGCCTAAAAAATACAAATATTGAAATGATTTTTAAATAAATTAAATCACCTTATTACTGTTGTTTTATCAGAGCAATGAAATAATCTATCTTGTAATAGGAATGAAGCACCGTGACTTATAAGAGAATCGCGTTCCATTTCACCAAAACGCACACCGCCACCACGTTTTCGTCCTTTGATTGGTTGATGAGTTACTGTATCGATTGCTCCTGTTGATCTAACCTATTAAAATTTGATTTAATACTTTTGAACGATTTAAAAGTAAATATTAATACTAACCTGCCATTTATCAGAAACCATATGACGAAGCCGTTGATAATGCACGACTCCGAAAAATATTTGTGCGGACATTTCACGTCCATCAATGCCCGAATACATGGTTTCCGTTCCATAATAATTATAACCACCTCAAAAATAAAACAGAGTTAAATCGAGTTTCCAAATTTGCGCGAAGAGATTGATGGAGATATGCATAAAATAGAGGAAAATTTCCGTCATAAATTGCATCTCGGCACAATGATTTAAATTAAATTAATAAAAAGACATAATACTGAATGAAATTAATGCTAACGCAATGTCATAATAACAAATTTTGACATTTACCAGCTTCCAATAATCGACCGAAATAATCAATTGCTGTATCATCTTCGGTGAATTTGAACGGTGTAGCGTCGTGCACTAAACCATGAACGGCGGCCGATTTACCGGCCATCAATTCAATCATCATGGCAATTGTCATACGCGATGGAAAACCGTGCGGATTGAATACGATATCGGGAACTAGACCTGAATTATTAATTTTAGTAAGAATTTTATTTAATTAATTATTATAATTAACCTGATTCGGTAAATGGCAAATCTTCAGTAGGCCATTTCTGCGAGCAGATACCTTTTTGGCCGGCACGACTGGCAAATTTATCGCCAACGCTTGAATTACGCTAAAATTCATAATTTTATAGTAATTGTTGGACGGAAAGAGCGGATTTTTCACTTACCGTAACTCGTAACGTGATACAGCACACTTGCGACTTGCTTCTAAAATCACCAAACATTCGTACGCTGTTAATGTAGCACTCTTCTTTACCGTTAAATTTTTTGGACTTATATTTGCACTCATTGAAATCGTAATAGCAGTAATAAGGTTCATCTTGAAGCATTTTTCTTCCTATAAATGGAAGCCCGTCGGTATCTAAAAAATCTTTTAAATTTTCTTGCTCTGGATCCCTACAAAAGTAGGAACCAATTGGGGTAATTTCAATAAACTCAGATTTGTAAATAGAACCATGCGCAAAACCCCTCTCATCTGATGATTTATTAATTATCATTGCATCTTCCATATCGTAACCCTAAAAATCCAAACCTATAATTTAGCACCAGTTCATATTAATTAACTTTACCGTATAACTAATGACAGCGACGATTGCGTTGGTCCCCATTGCAAAATCATCCAAATTTATATTATCGTAATGTACGGGTCTGAATAGCGGTGTTCCCGGCGTTTGCAATCTGTATAATTTCGTCTCGGCTTGCATATCCCAATTGTGGCATGGACTGCCCATCGTTTGTTTTCCCATCTGACACTGGTACATGTTACGCGGTGATTGGTTGCAATCGGGCATTGGTATAAGTTGGGCCAAATTTGATAAAAATGAGGTTTTTGATAACTCCATATGAGTCGTAACACCTAAATAAATAATTCTAAATTAGATAAGAAAGCATCTATCAAAAATGATGCATTAAGCGTCAAAGATGTCATGAAACAGTTGTCAGTGTCAAATGTCAAAACTAATTCACATATTTTAGTGAAGTTATTCTTGATTTATTTTGAGTACAAATTAATTCATACTCCCTGATCAAAACTAATAATGCAAATTGTTGGCACAACGCGAGCGTTTGTCAGAAAACTAAACAAGGTTGGGCAATTTTGAGGTTAACGCCGGTTAAATAGACTTACCCTTATATATCTCTTCTGGTTTGACACAGATATCCATATAAACCTGCTCAAAAGTTCCTACCAATTCAATACCATTAGCACTCAAATTAATCAAAGGTCTCATCATCCGTGCAGCCCCTGTGAATAAAAACAAACCCGGATATTGTCCATTATGTTTAGTCTTAGGAACCAAACAAATTTCCAAAGTATTCGGCACAATCTCGCCCTTAATTTTAAGCAACCTCAATTTTCTCGCCAACTCATTAGCCTTATTTATAGGAACATAACCTACAACTCTTCCATCCAATTGGACATAATAACAATTCTTATAATCAATATCAAAACTTTTCATTGATAACATTCCCAAATCGCATAAAATAGTTGGAATTTTATCGACTTTCTTTTTATCAGGATAGTTGGTAACCGTACAATTCATAGTTAAATGATTTAATAATCCGCATGGTGCTCCATCGGGCGTATGTACGGGACAAATAAAACCCCAAGCATCCGGTAAAAGTTGTCTAGCTTCAGTAGTCCTCATTTCTTGAAAGAATGCCCCCCTATGGATGGCTTTAAAATGCGACATGTAACGCATCCTATTAATATTTTCAACCATAATAACGAGTCCTTTATCCTGCATCAAACCTAAACCTGAAGGACTTGAAATACTACCAGTCGATAAAAAATTCTCCATTGCGTTCTGCAAAGATCCGGACACCTTAGCAGCCGCTAACATTTCCTGTTGATCCAGACTGAAATCTGCATTCCCTCCCTTTTTCTGTATTGCAAATTTAAGATTCATTAACCACATTTGTAAACGCTCCTTCAAAACCTGCAGATATAAATGACCGCCCATTAACAACTCGTGCATCATAACAGCATCAGCTCCTTCCGTTTTACATTTATCGCGTGCGAATGAGAATAACTTTTGCGTCATAAAAACCAACAAATTGAATTTATCCTCGGGTTTATTTAAATGTATCAATAGACACCTGTCGAGGATAAAATCGGTTACTTGGACGTCCGTATACCATACCGGCAATTCCGTGAATTTGACGCGAAACATTTTTCCGTAGTACGCTTTGCATTGTTCGTGCGTATGCAAATCTTGGTCGTGTACTAAGCGTAACATGTTTTGTACGCAACCGGAATAATATAAATCGTCTTCAAATCCGGCTAACAATTTTTGATAAATGTATTGATCGTTGTAATCGCATAAACATTTCATTATCAATACTAGAGGGGTGTAATAGAGGCGCTTTTTATAGCTGTACATTACTTTTGCAGTTCCATTGGTAACAAAATGAAGCACATTATTCTGAAAAAAATATATTTAACATTTTGCAAGTTATAAACATAAACAAATAATTATAAACTAATTTAATCGACTTACAGTAGCCGTTTGATCATCCTTAACGCATCTGATGGTAACCCCAGTATCAGAAAACAAATTTCCACGACCTTTCCAACCAGACCGCTTCACCGCAATTGGATAATTCCTACGAGTCATAATTAACATTCGAATCATCTTTTCTAATCCTTTTATAACAAAATATCCGCCCCATTCCTGCTCGTGTTCACCAGAATTCACCAAATCTTTCGGACTTAATAAATTTAAATGACATTTATCGCTCTAAAAATAATAAAATTAAATTAAAATATAAATTAAAATTAAAAAATTCTCACCTTTAACATTATAGGTATTTCACCCATATCCTTATCGAACGAATACTGTTTAACACCATCGACCCACCAAGCAACTCTAATAGAAAATCTTCCACGATAACTAGCTTGTCTTTGTCTGCATTCCGATGGAAGAATATAATGTTTCGTTACGCCAACTGTGTTCATGGGAACCATACAAGTTTCAAAGTCGTAGCTTTCAATTAATACTTTTACCCGTTGTCCAGTATTAAGTTCGAATTCCAATGGGACAAGATCACGTACTGCCATTGGAAGACCATGTTTTATCATGTAATTAAAGCTGTCCACATGGGGGGCACCCAATTGTTGCAGTAACTGATTTAAGATGTCATCAACATAACCTCGAAAACGCACATGTGTATTAATAACTTACCACGTTTTGTTGGTCGGGTGGCACTCCGAAATCTTTACTCCACACATTGTTTAAACTAGGTTCTGTTTTCATTTTATCTTATTAGTAATCATTAATTTAACATAATTTAACATTATTTTCAAACAGTTAGTGACAGTAGTTCTATTAAAGCGTAGATCAAATGCTTATACAGACAACATGAAGTATTTAAATGCATTATTTGCCGTGTATATTAAGTTGCCTAGCCTATTTAATCATATTTTAAAGGTGGTTTTGTTATATCCCATAGAATGTGTGAATGTGATCTTAAAAAAACTAAAACAGCATGATTGCAAAAGAATAATATTTGCTTCATACATTGTTTAAACTATGTTAAATTTTTATTTTATCTTATTAATAATCATTAATTAACACAACAAAATACTATTTTTAAACAAAACGTAATCAAATGCACTATCATGCCACGTATAATAAGTTGTCTAATTGGAACAATATTATTTGTTTTTTTATTTTATTAATTTAATTACAATGTTAGTTTAGTAAATAAACATCTTTGTCTACATTTATTTTAAATATTGCCTTAAAAGAACTCTTGGTTGTACCTTATATTTATTAAAATTACATTACAACTATGCTTAAAATGTTGATTTTTTTGCAGGTTTTCTGTGTTTGCATTCTGGGTAATACATGAGTAAATTGCAACAATCCATTTATTATAATTTTTTGGTTATTTACAATGGCGGCAGTGTTTCCAAACTTGTCATCCCGAAATGTGATGCGTGATATTCCTGGTATGGTAATTTATTAATTCATATTAATTTTTACAATTTTATAAGTATTTGTTACCAAACCACACAATCAATTTGATTAAATTTAATAATTTATTGTTAATATTTAATTTATCTAATATTGGCAACACTGCATTTTAGCTATTTTTTATCATTTGCAGTAAATTGTCAAGTAGTAACTAATTCGCTCATATTATTATAAATACCTAATGGATTTGTACAAATATTGTCAGAAAGCGGCCTCAATGTGTACCAAAGCCAAAATGCTAACGGGTTACGGTGCAGAAGCATATTGAAATTCAAAAGAAGTGAAAATGTTTATCACGGTGCGGGCTGTATATGACAGGCGCTGCAATGCATGCTGGGAAAACTTGTGGGTAAGCAATTGTTTGTATTGTATTATTGTCATTAATAATTTACAAAAGTTATTACATTAATAGTTTGATATATTATTAATTGACTATTTAAATAATATTTGACAATTTGAACAATTTGTATAGCAAATTCTCATTTTCATCATCTAAATTAATTAATAAAAATGTTTTATTGTTAATATTTAATTAACTTAAAATTGGCAACACTGCTTTTGGCCATTTTTTATCACTCGCAGTAAATTGTCAACGTTCTGACTAATTCGTTTATATTATTTATGAATTTTGTCAGAAAGCTGCCTCAATGTGCATCAAAGCCAAAATGCTAGCGGGTTGCAGTGCAGAAGCATTTCAAGATTTAGAAAAATTGATAGTTTGAATGCGTTGGATGCCGTATATGACATGCTGCAATGCATGCTGGGAGATTTCATCGGTAAGCAAGCAATTGTTTGTATATGATTTTCATTGATACATTACATTAATAATTTGACATATTACATTGACATGCACTTAACAATATTAAATAATTGTCAAATTATTCACAGTTATATATGAATTTATTTAATATTGTATTTAAACTGAATTCAATGATCAAAAGCACACTTGTTTTTTTTATGATCCAATACACAAAAAAGGATCTTTCAACAAAATAGTTTTTATAGCAAATTCTCTTTATAAAATAAAATAAATTTTATATACAGTGCGCCCGAAAAGTGTGTATATTAAACAGTGACCAAAGCTTTATTATGACTGAATAATAACTGTTTTTGTTCATTAATTAATATAATAGTTACATTGATAATTGATTTAGTTTATATTAATATTAACATAATTAAAGACAGATAATGATGGTGACAACTAAATAAATGTAGTGAATTATTAAGTTAATAATAAACATTTAACTGGTTTCAATTGATTAAATAACAATTGAAACTTAATTAAACGATCATAAATAAATAAATAAATGACAGAAGGTAAATTACATTACATTAATTTTTTTTTTAGATTTTCAATTAATGATTAGTGGTACTTAGAACAAATGTCCATTAATACATGACACAAGTGATTAAATATTAATCTTGAAAAACGAAATAATCGTTGGGCTTGTGCATACGCGTCTTACAAAGACGAAAACAAGTTACTTAGAAAATAAAAGTAACTTGCACATTACAGTTAGTACTACTAATACTGCGACATTGAAAAATTAAAATTGAAAAATGTGGTTAAAATTTAAAAAAAAAAAAAAATAAATAAAATTAAACAAAAAAGAAGTTTTTTTTTTTTTTTTTTTTTTTTAATTTTAACCACATTTTTCAATTTTAATTTTTCAATGTCGCAGTATTAGTAGTACTAACTGTAATGTGCAAGTTACTTTTATTTTCTAAGTAACTTGTTTTCGTCTTTGTAAGACGCGTATGCACAAGCCCAACGATTATTTCGTTTTTCAAGATTAATATTAGTGGTACTGCTTCGAGTTGGAATCAATAGATAATTCAGTTAGATATGGAATGGAGGAGCAACGCAGTTCATCTCAGAGCAAACGCAGTCGTCAGTCTCAATCAGCATGCTCTGGAAGAGTGCAGGATTTCAACTGCACTTAAGGTAAGTTCTGCAAGAGATGACGCCAAGACGCAAATAGTGAGTGATTTTAAACTTATTATAAAGTGAACCAGTGATAAAGTTGCAAGTGATAGCAAGTGAGTGAAATAAAATAGTAGAAGAGTATGATGGTAAATTAGTTTATTTTAGCAATAGTAAGTAACCAATTTAAGTCAATAATTTAATGTAATCAAAATTGTTACTTTCAGATCTGAAAGGAATCGTTTTTAAAATAATAAAATAATTCCAGTCAAAGTAAAGAAATATTGAAGTTATTATTTTATTATACAGGGTGTACATACATCATTAATATTTGAAAACAAATTATTTTCTTCGTTTGTGCAGCCATTTAATAAGATTTGTATCATCAAAGAGTCGTAATGTTATATCGACTAGTGGTTTTTTATGCATTGCTGAAACTTTTTGCAAGTTCTGTCAGGTTCAGACTTGTTTCTTGATCCTTGTTTGACCCATGGTATCATATATTTGTTGGTATCTGAGCCATTTTGTTCAAACAGGTTTCGAAAAGATTAATCTCGTCTTTGGACGGATCTCCGTTAGTCAGAGTTCAAATTTACAAAATCATTGTCAAACTGCTTGCGATTTGTAAGTCAATTTTTATTATGCAAATGCGTATCATATACTTATTGGTATCTGCTCAGATGGTTTGGAGGAGCATTAATAATGCTTAATGACTTAATGGTACTTATTTAATTATGTATCATAGCAAAGTGATTAAAGTTAGTTGAATTAGTAACTCGATATTCCTAGCACTTTACCGTCAATTTTAAGAAAACCACAAAAAACATGTTTTTTTGCGTTTCGAAGGGCAGAAAAGGGTACTAAACAGTAAAGGGGAGGGACGCAACTGCTCCTGAGGCTAGTCAACAGACCCATCTAAATCTCCGCCAAAGTAAAAGTCCGTAGGTCAAAGGGTTTTCTTTCGGCGATCGACAAAATTTCCATTTTATCGCCAATACGTACATATGCTCGTGCCGACGGATAAAATTTACAATTGTGGACCAATGTTTGCAATTTTTTTGGTTTCTGGGGCAATTTGGTCCGCTGATTACAATTCCGGAATCGCCGTTTCGATATTCTTAACATTTTACCTTCTAATTCAAAACTGTTTTTTGGTATATTTTTATTACGAAAAAGTGTGAAACTAATGTACTTCTGGGCGACGGAAGGGGACGTACGTTATTGCTTCTGTGCCAAGCCACAGACCCCAGTAGGTTGTCGGCTAAAGCGGAAGTCTGTAGGTCAAAGGATTTTCCAACACAACACAGAGTAAAACCCACAAATGTGGATAAAAGTTAGTAATTTTTTTGCTTTCTGGGATATTTTGGAGCCCTGATTACGATTCTGAAATCGCCGTTTCGATATTCTCAACATTTCCCTCTATTATCCAAAAATGGCTATTTTCGGACAATTTAAATTTTACAAGTGTGAAACTAACATACTTTTAGCCGGCGGAGGGGGGGGGGGCTCCTGTGGCAAGCCACCAGACCCCGGCAGATGCTGCTGCAAACCGGAAGTCCGTAGGTCAAAGGGTTTTCCTTTGGTGATGGAAAGAAGTGAAATGTACCAAAAGGAGGGGGGATCTTTCTCCATTTTTGCAAAGATTTTTTCAATTTTTGAGAAAAAAAGGTAGTTTTTTTGCATTTTCTGACGTAAAATGAACCCCTGATTACGATTTTGGGTTCCGACCCCGATATTCCTAGCACTTGGCCGTCAATTTCAACAGACTTATCTGAATCCCCGTCAAACCAGAAGTTCGTAGGTCAAAGTGATAGGTATTTGGTTTTCTCTGCAATGTAAACAAATGGATTCCACTGGCAATGATAATTTTTGCTAAATATAGAATGGGAGAATGTTAGTGATGGATTTTTAACTAATGATCTGAAAATGTTAAAAGGAACAAGTCGCATATTCAATAAATTAAATGTATTTTTTGGTAACAATTAGTTTAGATGAATGAACGAACAGACAATTAAATATATCAACATCATTGATACAGTAGTGTACATACATACAATACATACAGTTCACACCAACTTGCTTTGTGTATTTACTTTTATTTATTTATTACGGAATAAAACATAAAAATAATAATTTAAAATTGGCTAGTATCATACAAGTATTATACACCTACGTGCCGACACGTGACAACAATTGTCGTCCGTTCGATGCGAATACTACATGGATTAAAATTTAGTTTTGTCATAACCGTTGGGGTCGGTCTAAACGGACGCACTTAAAAACAAAAAGAAAAGGTCAATATCGCAGAAAATAAATAAATAGAATGAGTCCATTTGGGCCTGCCCAACCAACAGATTGAAATAATTGATCTAATCACTTGTTTTGTTTGAACAAACGTTTACTTGGTGGATTGTTCTAGGTACGCAATGAGATCTCCACGCTCTCCTGGCTTTTTAAGACCCGCAAACACCATCTTAGTGCCGGGGATATATTTCTTGGGGTTTTCAAGGTATTCGAACAATGTGTCCTTGTTCCATGTGATACCTGTAATTAATTAATTGATTAATTAACATATCATTGATTCAATAATTGATTACCTTTAGCTTTGTTTGCATCGGTGTAAGCAAATCCAGCTGCTTGGCCGGTTTTCCTGCCGATCAAACCGTGTAAATTGGGTCCAGTCTTGTGTTTGCCGCCAGCTTCTACTGTATGGCATTGAGCGCATCTTTGAACAAAAATTTTCTTTCCCTTTTCGGCATCTCCGGCTGGTACACCCATCTTGTATTGATTTCTAATGATAATAAAATATTACTCGTAATCTACTTATAAATAGTTTGTATGGAATAACAATGCTAATCCATGCCAATTATTACATAAAATGATAAGATTCAAAAAATGCGCATGAGTCATGATTAGAAACAATTGAATGAGATAAGATAAGTCACCTTATCTAAATTCGACCTTGGCCCTATAGGTGTCGCAATCATTGCGGAAATTGATCTTGAAATTTGGTCTCAAAAAATGGTCACACTTGTGAATGTTATCTCAAACTACCAATTAGAATTCAAGGACGCTCCAATTGGCACTTTAGCACTATGTAACAGTTACATAAATTCACGTGACCGCCAATTTCTTTCGCAACGTTGCCATTCCTACATGTACGTAAAAATGAAACACGTGTTTGCAGGAATTTCCAAATGATTGCATCATGCATGAGAAATTGAAAAACCCTCTTCAAAATATGAGCCAATTCTATAAATATATCTAAACCATGTCAAATTCGCTTATGCAATTACATTTTGTAAAAAAAAAACTATTAAATAATAGTTATTTAGGGCAAGAATGAAGGGTGGTTATATAATATAGGTTACTTGATTTTGCACAACCACCCTAACGAATGAATCAATTATTGGATTTATTTTTCATTCTTAATAAATTGTTGGGTAAAGTTATTATTATTATATTAATACATAACTGACAATCATTGCTTACCTTGTGAATTACACAACCGAACACTAAGAAGCAATCGAAATAACTGAATTGAATCAAAGTAATCAAACCGCCGAGCGAGCTCAACAAATCGATTGGAGTTGGGAGATCACAGGACCAAACCACCGCCTACTTGACGCCAACACTGCTGACTAATGATTAATTTGATTGCCAGTAGATAGCACCACTTAAAATTAAATTTGTTTGAAAAAAAAAATGTAGTAAAAATAACAGAATTTTAAATTGTTTTTGTTTGCAGATCATAATAAAAAGGTTATTTTTGTTTAAATTTATATTATAGAACACTATTTATTATTAAAAGTTGTTTGTAAATATCAAGAGATGGCGCTGCATGTATTTGCAGTGGCGTGCAAATGTTAATTATTATAAGAATAAACATATAATCAAAATTTTAATATCATGGAATGGCTTTAAGTTAGATAATTAGAACAATTTAATACACTGGGGCGCTTTACTACAAATAAAATCTTTGCCTCGTTCTATTTCAGAAAAAAAAAAAAAAATTTGTTGTTAACGTTATAATTTGCAATAAGAATGTAATATGCATTAGTCAGTCGCGAATCGCGATTCAATGCCGGTCAGCGAGAAAGTGAATCACATTCGAGTCGAGGGATTCATATTTTATATGCGAGAAGACGAAATGTACCGAACCGAGTCGAACGAAAAATAGTGGGGCGGAGACAGGTCGCAACTCGCACCGATAAGAAATAATACGAATAGTTCACTCTCCGCAGTTTAGCGGTGCGATCGCATAAATTATAAGTAAACGGCATAGGCCGTTACAAATAAATTAACCGCAATGTAGATGGTGGTTGGGAGGTAAACAAAGCGTAAAATAATAAATAGATGATACATCAAAATATATATTATATTGTTAAAAATGTAGATGACAGATGTTCAAAATAATTGACGTTATATAGATGACAGACGTTAAAAATATATGACATGTCAAAAATATTGTGACAAATTTCAAAAAATTTTGACATTTGTCAAAAACGTGTATGACAGATGACAAAAATATATGACAGATCTCAAAAATATAGATGACAGATTTTCAAAATATATGACAGTGCAAAAATACAAATGACAAAAGTAAAAAATGTATGACATTTATCAAAAATATAAATAATAAACGTCAAAAATAAATAACATCAAAGACAGATGTTAAAAATATATAACAAATTAAAAATATGATGATGATAGATGTCAAAAATATTTATAGTGTTGAAAGTTATTTCGGAGTGCACAAAAACTTTAACACTTTATACGAAAATCACGTTGATGTTTTAGGATTCATATATTAAAACATATATACAGTCAATCAAGTTAAAACATACAAATGGCAGCTAATATACGTGTTGTACTCGGGACTGCTGTTACCGGAATGAGAGCGAGTTAAGTGTCGCAACATGTGAACTTAGCTCGCCATATCTAGTGAGGGGGAATGACACAAGTAAATGGCGGTAAATTTAAAATAAAGAAAACAAACATTATTTGTATAATTCCAACACTTCCTCTCAAATAGTATTTGTTCTTTCCACCATTCCTAGCATTTCCCTTAGTTTTTGGAATCTTGGTTTCGGAAGTGGCTTGGTAAAGATGTCAGCCACTTGGTTTTCCCCGGCAACGTGCTCCAACGAGATAGCGCCTTCATTGTACTTTTCACGAACAAAGTGATATTTGATCGCAATGTGCTTCGATCTCTTATGGAACTCCGGGTTCTTTGCAAGCTTGATGGCACTTGCATTGTCTACCAGAAGGCACGGCGTTTCAGTCGTGTGGGTCAGCTCTCGAAATAGGCGGCTGAGCCAAATAGCTTCCTTCGCACCTTCGCTGGCCGCCAGATATTCGGCCTCCGTTGTCGATAACGCGACGCATCGCTGCTTCTGGCTCATCCAGGATACGGCCGCACCTGCGTTCTTGCTAACGACGCCTGTTCTTGATCGCCTCGACGTCTTGTCCGCCGCGTAGTCGGCATCGCTGTATACTACTAGGGCGTTGCTTGGATTGTCCACGTAGAGAAGTCCCCAATTGACGGTCCCGCGAAGATAGCGGAGAATACGTTTCACCGCAGCCCAGTGGGATTCCCTTGGTTTCGCCAGGAATTGCGAAACTGCACTGACGGCGTAGGTGATGTCGGGTCGAGTAGCCACTGACAGATACATCAAGCTACCCACGGCTTCTCGAAAGGGGACGGAGTCGTCCAACAGCGGATCTTCCTCTGAGTCTTGTAGATGGCCATCACTTGGAGTAGACACAGGATTTGCCTCCGACATTGAAAAGCGGTCCAGGACCCTATCGGTGTACGAAGTTTGTTCTGCAAAAATACTATCATTTTTCTGACACAAATTTACACCGAGAAAACAGTTCAAGTCCGACACAGTTATTTGAAACTCTCTTTTCAGTTCATTTAGAAAGTTTTTCAACCCGTTAGCGTCATTTCCGGCTATCAGTCCGTCATCCACATACACTGCAATCGCGAGAAGTTTCCCGTTCGAACGCTTGACAAACAAGCACGGATCCGCGACACTTTGTTTTAGCATCTGCTTCTCCAGGAATTCATTGAAGCGATGATTCCAGCAGCGTGGAGACTGTTTGAGGCCATACAAACTGCGATTCAGCTTGCATACCCGGTTCGATCCATCCTCGAAGCCTTGGGGCTGCCTCATGTACACTTCCTCTTTCAGTTCGCCATATAAAAACGCCGTTTTTATATCGAACTGAATAAGTTGCAGCTTGTCCGACGCAGCGATACTCAGGATTGATCGGATGGTGTCAAATCTGGCAACTGGGCTGAAGGTCTCATCGTAGTCGATGCCCTTCTTCTGCACGTATCCTTTGGCGACTAACCTCGCCTTGTATCGGCCTATTGATCCATCAGGCTGTGTCTTTACACGCAGCACCCAACGACAACCGACGGCTTTCTTCCCTCGAGGAAGGTCCACCAGGTCCCACGTCTTGTTCTCGAGCAGAGATGATATCTCTTCCGTCTTGGCTTTGGTCCACTCAGCTGATCCTGCGGAATCTGGGGATGGCACGAAATTATCTGCGAACATGACAAACTCATTAAAATGTTCAGGACGTTTGATATTTCGCTGAAAACGACTGCGCATGTTAACTGTGCTCGTTTCATTGTCCCCCGCTGGCTTGGTCTGGACTTCCTCTGATGCTGACGTTCGCTCGCTTGTCGAACCGGAATCTTCATTGTAGTCGGGATCGTCTATGTTGCTGTCGTCTTCGTGCATGGAGTCGGTGTTGTCACTATGCTCGTCAGGAAGTGCGTCGAAAGTGGGCTTATTCAACTCGACGACGGCTTCCATCGGCAACGGTTGTGGTTCGAAAAGTTGGACTTCATTGCTTCGTGGCGCTTCCTCCGAAACAATTGACGAATCCAATTCGTTGAAGATGACATCGTGACTGGTAACAATCTTGTCTTCGTTGTTCAGCCAAACACGATAGCCTTTCCTCTCTCCACAGTATCCCACAAGATGTCCTGGCTTGCTTTTCGCATCCCATTTACGACGCTTCTGATCTGGCACGTGCACATAGCACTTTGTTCCAAAAGCTTTCAGGTGCTGAGGGGCATAAACAAGTCTTTTAAACCACAGTTCATATGGGGTTTTACCTGGTACTGGTGTTGGTCCCGTCCTGTTGATGACGTACGCCGCAGTGTTGACTGCTTCGGCCCACAATTTCACTGGCAGCTGTTTAGCCTGGAGCAGAGTTCTTGCACATTCAACAAGAATCCTATTTTCTCGTTCTGCAGTACCATTCTGTTCAGGCGCATACGACATCGCCATGAATGGAATTCCTTTTGAAGCCAGGAACTGCTTCACATCTGCGTTGACAAACTCTGTTCCACTATCGCTTTGAAATTGTTTGATTTGAACACCAGCCAACTCAGCTTCCTTCACAAAATCTTTTAGACATCCGGACACCTCGTTTTTGTTTTTAAGAAAGAAGACACGTCTGTATTTACTGAAGTCGTCTTTAAACACCACGTAATATCTGCTCTTGCCCACACTCACCGGATGTGGCCCGCAAACGTCCGAATGCACAAGTTCTCCCGCAACTTTTGCTTTTACTGTTCGCGTATTGTAGCTCAGTCGATGCTGCTTTCCCATCACGCACGCCTCACAAAAGAATTCACTAGAATTTACTTTAATTCCGAATCGTTCAAGAAAACACTTCACATGTTGTTTGTTTTGATGGCAAAGACTTTCATGCCACACTTGAAGCGATTTAATTTTTGAAGCGCCCGACGGATATAAGCCGCACCATCAGCACAGTTGGCTGCTACCGGTAAACAGACTCGCATTCCAAGTTCGAACAGACCACGTGAGTTCATCTTTCCGGCGAGATGAACAACATTTCGTTTTAAAAACAAACACACAGAATTATCGGCGGACATCTTGAATCCTTTCTTCAATGTTGCAGTTACCGAAAACAAATTTCGGGGAATATCGGGCACATACCATACGTCCTGCAGGTGATTCAGTCGCCACTCGCCGTTTACTTGCATCTCCACAACAACAGTGCCGAAGCCGATAGCTGCAACTGTGCGACTATCGCCCAATTCAACCGGCTTTGGTTCGTCAAACTTCGTATAGTCTTCGAAATATTCTCGACGATTTGTCATATGACGCGTTGCTCCACTGTCGGCAACCCACTTTTCATCATTGTAGATGCCCGGCTTGTCTTGCTCTGTGAACGTTGAACATATAAAGGCTTCACCAAACTTCGACTCTTGTTGCGTCGTTCGAAGTTTTTTGTCGTGACAGTCCTTCGCAAAATGTCCGCGTTTTTTACACTTGAAACACTTTACTCTTGCGTGACTGACCTGCGTTTGCTTTTTCACATTTCCAGATTTTGAAAATAACGCTGCCGAATCCGTTCTTCTATCGGGTAGACGCATCTCAATGAGACGCAAGCGCTCTGTCAACTTGTTTGTTGTACGTTCTTCTATGGGTATTGACTCCCATACGCTCTTGAACTCGAAGTAGTCGGAAGGCAACGTTGACATGATTCGGCTTAGTAGAAGGACTTCTGGCAACACTGTACTGACCTGCTTCTTCAGCTCTTCATTTAGTTCACGGAAGATTCGCTGAAGGCGAGAGATATGCGTCATGGTGTCTTCAGTTGGATCTTTTTCATATGTGAAAAACGATTCCATCACTCGATCCAAACGTTGACCAGAACTTTGCTCATATACCGAGACAAGTTTTTCCCAAACGGATCTAGCCGAGTCACAAGTGGCAGTCAGGCCCACATTGGACTCATTCATGCTTCCGACGAGTACAAGTTGTGCGAGGGCATCCGCCTTTTTGAATGTCTTCAGCTCCATTGCATACGATTGACGCTCTGCGACAGTAGATTCGGCCACTGGCTGGACTGGTTCAACCCTGCTTCCATTCACAACATCAAAGACTTCTTGATGCTTGAGAACGAGGGTTATTTGTCGTTGCCACATGGTCCAATTCTTGGATCCATCCAACTTTTCGATTTGCGCCTTAAAATCCATTTCGTTTTTATCTCCCGTCGAGAAATTTCACAAAATTTAATGCGATGCAGATAATAACAAGATTTTAATGGCACACTAATCGCGTCGCGAAACAGACACACGTGTTCATTTTCAGGTTAAAAGTTCGAGAAAGTTTTATTTACGCGCAATAGAAGTTATACCTTTTATTAAAAAAACGTTAATCTGGGCCCATAACCTGTTGAAAGTTATTTCGGAGTGCACAAAAACTTTAACACTTTATACGAAAATCACGTTGATGTTTTAGGATTCATATATTAAAACATATATACAGTCAATCAAGTTAAAACATACAAATGGCAGCTAATATACGTGTTGTACTCGGGACTGCTGTTACCGGAATGAGAGCGAGTTAAGTGTCGCAACATGTGAACTTAGCTCGCCATATCTAGTGAGGGGGAATGACACAAGTAAATGGCGGTAAATTTAAAATAAAGAAAACAAACATTATTTGTATAATTCCAACATATAGTTATCAAAAATACATATGACAGATGTAAAAACATGACATATGTCAAAAATATAAATGACAAACGTCAAAAATATATGACATGTCAAAAATATAATATTTATGTTGACGTGCTTTACAACAAACAAAATCTTTGTCTCTTCGTTTAAGAAAAGAAATAGAATTAAGCAATATGTCTGTCTGTTGCAATTTAATGCCGTTTAGCAAGAGAGTTTTTATAATTAGAAGTTTGCATTTTTTACAGTTTAAAAACAAATTTTGGTGCTTTTTGACAATATTTTTATGTTTCAAGACCGTATTTTGCTATTTTTGACATTTTATTAATAAAATTTTGCACTTTTCAACTGGTTTTTGGATCTTTCTGACATATTATTATATAACTATATTTTGTTATTGACAGTTTATGAATAGAATTTTCACTTTACGGCCGATTTTGGTGTTTTTTTAATTAATTGATGTTTCAAATGCGGATTTTCCTAAACTTGTCATTTTATGGATAGAATTACGTTTTTCAACAGTTTTATGGATTTTGGTACATTATCACAATATATTTTATGACCGAACTTTGCTGGTTTTAATATATAATGATTATTTTTGCATTTTTTTAGCCCAATTTTGGGGTTTCCCAACAGTATTTTGATGCATGGCATGCGGTGTATACTTACTATAAACTTAACAGTTCTTACATAAATATTCTTTACTTAAAAATACAATACCAAGGTAGTTAATAATGCTGTGATGCTGATGTTTTTAGCGCGTATAAATTCGATATTTCTATGACCTTTTTGATATTTATGAACAGTGACAATGTTTTTGACAACAATTTAAAATGTCTTGTTGGAGTTTGACAGGTAATTTTTAGTTTCAAAATCAATTAGAGGTTTTGTGATGCATTTTGACAGATTTGACTTTATTAAATGTTTGACATTTATCACGACATTAAGATTGTTTTATACTAATTTGACAGAGATAATGTTTCAATAAATAATTTGACATTTTTGCTTATAAATTAGGAACTTTAATGACATTTATGAATAGTGAAGATGTTTTGGACCATATAAGATTTCTTGTTGGAATTTGACATGATATGTTTCAAAATAAATTTGACTGTTGAGTTTTATGTTTTTAAGAAATGTTTGACATTAAATTAAATACAACCGAGCGTTTTGATATAAATTTGTGTGTACAACAAATTGCGCATTTTTTAAAATTAGTTTCAGCTCTCTATGTAATTGTTTCACATTTTAACAATAACATTTGCATCAAAAGAACCACTTACTCATAGTTTTTTTTGCATTTTATTCCAAAACTTTAATCCGAGTCTATACAAGCCAATCCAACAACGTGAATTTACAAGAGAATAGTTTTTGCATTTTATACAAGAACTACTGGGCCTGTGTAAACCATTATAACTATCACCATATCATGAAAATATAATACAAAGTAATTTATTATAATAAAAATGTATCACAAGACATGAAACTTAACTTAAACATAATGGTAAAAATTAATTCTTATAATATATAATCATAATAATAATTATTTACATTGGAAGCTTACAATACTGGAATTAGTTAATTGGAACATTTTCTCACTTAAATACATACAAAATATTCAATTATAAATGAATATATACTGTAACTGGGCAATGGGTCGACCCAAAAACCTGATTCCTTATAAGGCTATCACATACTGCATTTTCCAATTGTTTCGAGACGAGTATGTAATCAAATCTCCTGAAAAAAATAAATTAATTAAATTAAATTCAATAATAACCTAACCTAACATCAAGCAAAACATAAAATAAAGCCAAACATATATTTTCCGATTAAACACAACACATACATAAGCTAAATATAACAACAGCACTTATAACTTACCCTTGGAAAAAATTATTTTTTGAACGTCTACAAAAAAATTCCCATAAACTGCAAAAAATATAATTATATTTTTTGACTGAAATTCAATCACCAAATCAATGCGCTAACAATTAAATTAAAAAAAATTAAACACTAACCATCCGACATTTTTATTTCGTGCCTTTGCTTTATCCTCCCAATATGTATAAACATTCTTCTCTAATGGATTGCAAAACCTATATGAATCAATAAAACCAACTTCTAATAATCGATTAAAATCATTTCTTTCCTGTTGACTGAAGCCTGCTTTCTTAGCACTAGTTTTCGGATTGTGAACGTCAACGTTTCCATGGGCTACTTGCAAATCCCCGCTTATAATTACAGGTTTTTTCTTTTCTAAATCAATGATGTGCGCTTCAAAAAGCCGATTCCATTCCAATCGTTCCGATAACGATCCCAATTTATAACCTAGCAAGATTGAATAAAATTGCAATAATTGTATTTAATTAACTACTAACACAAGTAGAGGCACAATAATAATTACCTGAATTAGGAGCTAAAACATTAACTAAATAAAATTTCTCATATTCGGCTGTAATACATCGACCAGCTTCATACAACTCAGTTCCAATACCGTAAATAACCTCATAAGGCATCATTTTAGTCAATATTCCAACCCCAGAATACGGATCAAATGACCAATACTGTTTATAACCATCATACGTTGGTGAATCATCCTGTAATTCCATACACTGCAAATCCTGAATGCATAAAATATCAGGATTTTCACGATTTAAAAACTCTAATTTATCTTTAGCCAACCACGATTGTAATCCTTGAATATTCCACGTGGATATTTTAAAATTAAATTCTTTATTTGATAAACTCCTCACTGTTTTAAAATCAATTGCATCATAATCAGTCTGTGGCTCTATTTGTACCTTACCTCTACGTTTGGTAACATTTTTATCTACAATTAAAATCGATTATTAGAACTTAAATTGTTAATCAATACAACTAAACATACCATCACTATCATCAACTGGAATTTTATTCTTAACACCTCGTTTAGTTATTTTAACCTCAATATTTTCTACTGAATCAAGAACTGTTTTGTTATTAATTTCACCTTCTTGTTTCGTTTCAGTTTTCTTGGCTGGACGTCCGCGTTTCTTTTTCGGTTTTTCATTGTTTTCATTATTGTTTATAGCTTCGATTAGATATTCCTCACTGATTTTTATATTTGCTTTAGCTTTAGCTGCTCTAGTTGTTCGTGTTGTCGGTTTTGTTTCTGTTATTAATAAGTCTTCAGCAGAAGTTGCTTCAGTTTTCTAAAATAATGTAAACAATTTCAATTTGGTTAAGGTTATGTTATGTATTGTTATTATTTAATTACCTGATTGGCTTTCTTTCTTGGTGGCATTTTAACATTGGATTCAATAATATTTGGGGAAATGAATTAAATTGATTTTGAATGATTGCAACGGTTATTGAGGCATTTTGAGGAATGGGGGTGTGTTGGCAACACTGCTTGTTACTGACGTTAATAACAAACGTACCAACACGATTTGGTTAAGATTGGTTTAGGATGTAGAAACAGTGGCGTGCATCTGTGCAGAAAAAGTAAAAACATTTCAAATTTTTATTTAATTTACAATTTCAAACAATTTAATAATTGTAATAATTTGCAAAATTTGCATTCTAGTGAATCAGAAACTTTGAAAAATTAATTAAATGCGGTTTCAAATTAATAAAATTTGGCCATAAGATAATATGATCCGAACGTAAAATACAAAATTGAGTTTTGTTATTTTGTTATAATAAAAAATCAAATTTTGAAATTTTACATAACTTTTGAGTTTTATTGCCGGATTTTTGTATTTTATGACCGAATTTTGATATTTTTGTTACATTTTAATGTTTTATTGTAGTATATATTACTTAAGATTAATTTTTGTTAGTTTGTTATGATAGAACTTTAAACTTTTGTGTTTTTTGATCAATTTTTGAGTTTTATGGCCGGAGTTTTAAATTTTATAATCGCAATTTAATATTTTTTGCTACATTTTAATGTTTTATTGCAGGATTTATAATTTAAGATTGAATTTAGTTATTTTATTATGATACAATACCAAACTTTTGTAATTTTTACATAATTTTTGAGTTTTATGACTGAATTTTTGTATTTTATGGCTGGATTTTGTTATTTTTTGTCCTATTTTAATATTTTATTTTAGTATTAATTACTTAAGGTTATTTTGCCATGATAAAAAATCACTTGTTTGTGTTTTTTGCTAAAATTTTGAGTTTTATGGCCAGATTTTTGTGTTTTGTGGTTGAATTTGAATATTTTTAGCTACAATTTAATGTTTTATAGCAATATTTATTACTGAAGATTAAATTTTGTTATTTTATCATGACAAAAAATCAAATTTTTGCATTTTTTGCTTAATTTTGAGATATTTAGCAACAAATTTGTATTTTATAGCCGCATTTTAATATTTTTGTCCCATTTTAATGTTTTTTTCAGTATTTATTACTTAAGGATAGATTTTGTTATGTTATCACAATAGAAAATCATTTTTTTTTTAAATCTTATAAGATTTATGACAGCTCAGACACAGTTATTGACTGTTCACAAACATTTACTTACATTTTAGACGTTTATGATATCTTTTAGACATTTTATAACAGTTCGGGAACATTTTATGTTGCTTGTAATAGCTTAAGAACATTTTATGACATTTATGACAGCTCAGAAACTATTATTGACTGCTCACAAACATTTTATAAAGTTTATGACAGCTTACAAACATTTTGTAATGTTTATAATATTTTTTAAACATTTTATGGCAATTTCGGAACGTTTTTTGACGTTTATAACAGCTTAGAAACATTTTATAATATTATGACAGCTCACAGACATTTTAGACGTTTATGATACTTCTTAAACATTTTATGACAGTTCAAAAATATTTTATGACAGCTCACGGACATTTTATGACGTTTATAATATCTCACAAATATTTTATAATAGTTCCGAAACATTTGATGATAATTTAGAAACAATTAATGACTGTTTACAAAGATTTTATGAGGTTTATGATGACTCATAAGCACATTATATGTCAGTTTACAAATATTTGATGACCCGTATGAAAACTCACAATCATGTTTAGACGTTTATAACAGTTTTTATGACAGTTTAGGAACGTTTTATGAGTACCGAAAGATAGTTTAAACTTTATGTAAAACTGTTAAGATTTTTTAATAAAAAAATAACATTGTTAAGGAAACAATAATATTTATTAACAATATTTTATATAAATAAAAAAAGATATAAAGACAAAAGAAAATTTATTTTATTTTTTAATTTATTGATGATAAAGTTTAAAACAGTTTCCTGTAATCTACTGTCAGCGATAGTTCACGTTAACGTTCTTAGATGGCGCTGCATGTTCGATATTTCAATTATTTTATTCTATAAAGTTAAAATAGTAATGCATTGATACAAAAAATACATCTAAGGTGTGGAATCTATTAATAAAAATAAAAATGTTGTTTTTAGTTGCAATTTATAGATTTTTAATAAGAAATGTATGTGTTTACAAACTATTTTAACTTGTTCCATAACATTAGAAACAAAACTGTTTTAACCAGACTTCTAGTTTACCATTGTTTATGCTCAAAGTTAACGAGCTTACAGTATAAATAATTAAATTACAGTGCAAAAACTAATAAGAAATTGTTGATTTAACTGTCAAATGTATTAAAAAAGTGTCAAATTTATAATAAGATGTCAAACTTGACACCTGTCAGAAATCACAAAAAAAATATGTAAAGTGTCATACTTTTCAATGTTAAAAATTTGTCAAAAATGTTAAATGCCAAATAGTAGATAATACAAATTTAAAAAAATAAATAATTCTATAAACTGTTACCAATTTTGTTCATGGACATGTAATTTATTATCGATATTTTATGAACTGTCAAATTATGAGATATATTTTTTGTCTTGTAAGCTGTCAATCTACTATTATGTTTCAATAAACATTCAAATAATTTAATCATAATCACAGAACTATATATAATTTATTGTGTTTATCATGTAGTTATTTACGTGCAGGATTTTGCGAAATACATTTTATATTGTTTTGCGGAAATTTGAAAAAAAGGAAGCGGCTCACCGCTGAGCCGGAAGAATCAAAGCGCTTATCGTGGCCGTATCCGTCCAGGCAAACGGCTCCAGCGCATTTCCAAAGTAAATTTCGCCTCGGAAACAATGCAATTGTTTCAATAAAATAAAATCAATCGCGCAAAAAAAATATAAACACAAGTGGGCCGCGCGAAAATAATCGTAGAGATTTCCGTACCGTTTTTCCTCTCGTGGGTCGCGCTATCGAATAATTGCATACGTGCCTCGTTTGTGTACACACCTGTTTTTTCTATTTTATTATTAAATATGGAAAGAAAACCGACGCTTTATAAAAAGTTAAGTGAGGACTCTCCGGTAGTAGTAACTAAAGAGAAGAAATCACTTAAAGGAAAACTTTCAAAAATATTAGGTTCGAACGGTAGATCTTTGTCAACTTCTTCGTCGAGCGGTGCTTCGACTCCTAGAAGTACAAGTTCGCAATTTTTTGGTGATTTACCTGATGATATGCCCATTGCTACTAAGAAGAAAACTACGTTGGGGTAAGATTGATTTAAAAATTATTATAATATTGATTGATAAGAAAACAATGAGCAATAATGGGCTATTTATCAAGCGGGACACGCATCTTTAGTGTAGCAACCCACATTAAATTAATTTAGGCATAAGAATACTGCGCATTTATAAATTGCTTCTAAAATCACGTAGAAAAGATAAGAAATGTGTAAATAGTTAACTGATTGTGGTTAACATTAGTTTAAAAATGTTATCTAATTAAAAATTTCTTTAATTTGATACAAAATTACATTACATTTTTTATCTAATATACAGTGTGTCACCGGATTAATTTTGCGATTGGTATAATGAACAAACTTTTTAGATTTGGAATTGTTTATTATCAAATAAATCTATATGGCTTAAGATTTATTTCAGTTTAAAACTATTTATGATAGCACAGTACTTACATATATAACCTAAAACTGTTGACACTCAATCTGTCACTTTGCTATTACTTAAGAATTAGATGTACAATAACAATTGCTTCCAAGCAATATTACATTAATTTTGAGCAATAAATGAGTTTTTTGCTTAATTTTTGATGAATTTGATAATAGGTTTTTTGTGTAAATTTAGAACCATTTCTTGCAACAATTAGCCTTTCTGAGCAATTTTATAAAAATTTTGTCTAATTTTTGATGAGTTTTATGAGAAAATATAATTTTTTATGCAAAAATGGGACTTTTTCGTAATTTTAAAACAATTAAGTTTTCTGAGCAATTTTACTGTAGTTTCATATAATAAATGGGTTTTCGTGCAACAATTGACTTTTTTGAGTCATTCTAGCAAAATTGTTGATACATTTTATAAGAAAAATTAGTTTTTTATACAAATTTTATAAAAAGAATTGAGATGAAGTAAGTAACCATGTACAAAGTGGTAATTTTGAGTAAGTTCTGATGAATCTATGTTTTTTGTGCAAATTTCTTGCAAAAATGGAACTTTTGCGTAATTTAGATTAATTTCGTGTAACAATTGGTTTTCTGGAAAATTTTAGTGTAAAAAATGTCAAGCAAGCAAGGCGACATATTGTCAATATGTATTTCTTAAACGTCAAAATAATTGCAGTTGACTGATTGTCAATTTTGACAGTTTATATAGATTTTGACACAAAACAACTCAAATGTGTGCAATAAATTTGACTAAAAAATGCAATTTTAATCATTTCTTATTTAAATTTATTTTTTGAAACAATTCATGCAACAAATTCAACCACCCAACCACCACACTATGCATTCACATCTCATATTAATTAGATAATGTTCTTATTTAAAAAAACAATGTTTCAATCTTCTCACAAAATGTTAAAGGTTTACATAAACAAAAAAATATTTAATAGTGTCATAACATGTTTTCAACTTGTTCTCCAAGCTAGGCACATAATGTTCTAAACTTGCCATAAGCACAAAAAATAATCAAAACTGTCATAACATGTTTTCAATTTATAAAAGTTAACTTGACATATAATTTTCCTACTTTTAAGATGTTAAGATGTTCAAAACTTGACTCAAAATGTTCCAAACTTAACAAAGCAAAAAAAAACAAACAATTAAAACTTTTATTATATGTTCTTAATTTATAAAACATAATCTTAGCTTGTCATATTTCAGAAATGTTTCAAGCTTGCTACAAAATGTTCCAAATTTGATATAAATACTCAGCTTTACCCAATCTTACCAAAAAATCATTAAACATGTTTTTAATTCATAAAACATAATCTCAAGCTGTCGTATAATGTTCCTACTTTTGAGAAATGTTTCAAGCTTAGTACAAAATGTTACAAAATTAGCACAAAATGTTCTAAACTTAACACAAAACATCTCAAACTTGGCTTAAAATTTACAAAACTTGCAAAAATGCAAAAGAAAATGATCAAAACTGCCATAACGTACTTTCAATTTATAAAACATTTTTTCAATTTGTTATAATGTTCTTACTTTGCACAAAATGCTCCAAATTTGTCTTAACATGATCCAAACTTAGCATAAAACGTTTTAAAGTTAACATTCTTCTTCTTCACATGCCATCTCAGTTGCAAAGGTTTGCTATCATCATTGCAATTTGGATCTTTGATTACATTTCTTTTTTTTTTTTGACTACATAATAATTTTTTTATGATGTTGCGCTCCGGATCTTTCACACATGTTCCCAAAGTTTTAACCATGTTCTCAAAACGTCAAAACACGTTATTTACTTTAAAAAAACATCAATCAATTGTTTGTCAAACATGTTTTTTAGATTCTAAGATACTTCCTGGAACAATAAAATGTTCCAAAAATGTCAAACATTGCACAAATCTATCAAACAAGCTTCAAACGTGTCAAACATGTTTTAAAATGATCAGTGTCAAAAAAACTATCAAATGTGTTTACAAACTGTCAGAAATCTTTTCAAATATGTTTGAAAAGTGTCATGTTATTTATTCAATAGATTAACATTCCTAAAGCGTCAAACATGTTACTTCTTCTGTGGAACATTTTACAAAATAGTCATAGTTTGTTACTCATGTTCTTTAGATAATAGAATATTAAAAATTTACATAAAGTGAAAATATTATTTACATACTAAAACTGCCGTTAAATATGTTCTTAAAGTGTCAAACATGCTCATGAACTGTCAAACATGTTTCCAAAGTGTCAAATATCTTCAAAAGTTATCAAACATGTTTTCTGTTAAACATGTTCCTAAATTGTCAAACATGTTTCATAAAGCAACAAAGAATAAGAAATTTTAAGGAAAATTAAATTTTTTACAAAATTTATAAAAAGTAATTTTTGAATTGTTTAATGATAACTTGATAATTTTGAGATTTTTGCAAATTTTACCAAAAAAACTGTAAACCACTCGCTTATTTTAGAAAATTTCAAAAATGAATTTATAAGAATTTTGAGACAAAATAAAAAAAAGTTTATAAAAATTATTTGTTTTGTAACAATTATTTTATCATTAATAAATTTTTCATTACAGAAAATACAGACCTAATTCATTGGACCAACAATTCCTTTTCGATGGTGGCTGCACCCAATCCAGCTGTACGCATAAATTGAGGTAAATTAATAAAATGAAACTAAACATTTTACAATATATATTCTTCAACATGAAATAATACAATAGACTCTCTTCTCTTGCACATATTACCAAAAATATTCATAAAGATGATATAGAATGTAAGTCAGTAAGGATATATCGTATCACATATTGCTATAAAGTATTAGAATGTATTTTACATTGTTTGTTGTATTGAGTTGTTATGTAATATAAATAATTAGGGGAGATTCATTCAACTGGAATCAAATGGCAACAATAAAGGACTAGTTACTAGGTTAACACCACTTCCTGCCTAAAATTTATTATTGTTATTTTATTACCTCATTAATTATTATTAAGAGCGTTTACTCTACTGGAAAGACGCAATGTTTAGAGCCGATGGGATTTACTTTTCATTTTTTTGCTAAGGATGGATGGGTTGTAGCATAAGGAATTAATTTAATTAATTAATTAATGTGATCCCTTCTATCAATTTAACTATTATTAATACTGGATGGAAATGGTTGCGGACTAGTTATTGTATCGACTCGTCGCAATGCCATCAACAAATTCTGATAAGACCATGTTGATTTAACATCCCTGTTTCATCATAAGGTTAGCCATTTTGAATACCCTCCACCATGCCGTTAGAGGTGGTGTTGGTCTAGGTTCCGGTTGTTCGTTGGAACGTCCTGCTTGATTAGTGTCTTCGGTTCCAGTTGATGATGAAGTGGTCTCATTCTTACCGTTCTCCTTTTGACCGCTGATTGCCGGTGAAGTCATTGTCTGCAACAAATGGGTCAAGTTTATTTATTGATGGTTTATCGGAGAGAGTGATTGAATTAAGCACAGTTTATGATTGTGAATAGAGCCTTGATTAACTTAGTTTGATCATTGGACGAGGTCAACATGGTTTAATTATATAATTACATTCTATAAATATTTATAAACCAATCATAAATTTTATATTATGAAATTGTTTTGTGTTTAAATCAATAAAGCGATAAAACAATTTGAATTCCAACTAGAAACATTTTTGAAACTGAGAACATTTAATCTTATATTAAAACATTTTATAACATTTTGGGAACAATTAAGAATTATTTATGATTATGTTGACAGCATTTTTTAAATCGTTGGATTGAGTTTGAATAAATTATTTATTTATTTTATAAGATAACAAATAAATTACAAAAACAGTCAAATGCCATAAGAACGGTTCGTGAAATATCAAGTTGCTAAAAGTATCTGTCAAAAAAACTGTCAAATGTTCTGTTATGAAATGTCAAACTGGTTCGCACACTGTCAATTCTGTAACCTGTTTGTCTCACAACTGACAGTTGGTAGTGTAACCAACCATAAAAATTATTTTATTTGTTTGTCGGTGCATTGTGACCAACTGAAGAAATCAAATGTCTAATCTATCAGTTTACAACTGTCAAACTATTTTGACAAATATCAATCATTATTCTTGCAAAAAAGTATTGTAGTACTGTCAAATTGCACCTTAACTATTATTGTCAAAATAAATTGTAACAAACTCTCAAAAAACATTTTAGTGTGACAGCTGTCAAAAAGTGTAGTAAGTGCCAAAATGTATTTTTTTATATTTAATTGTTTAAGTGTTTCACTGTATTACGGCAACAATAAATAGAGCAACGTCAAGTGGACGAAATCATAACTGTCAAACTGTCAAAATTTACATTAACTGTCAAAAAGTGCATAGAAATAATATTTTACTATTGACATTGCACTTTTTATAGGTATCATAAAACACTTTTTGACATTTGATGTTTATTTAACAGTTATGATTTCTTTCTATTTTACATTTTTTTTAGATGCCATATACACTTTTTGACAGTTGATTGATAGTTACGATGCATTTTTTGACAGTTGTAACAATGTCCGTAGTTCTGAACTGTCAAAATAAAAACAATTTAATTTAAAATTGTAGTTAAATGACAAATAACTTTCTATAGAACGCAATTTAAAATTAAATGTCAATTTTGACAGTTTTAAAGATAAATTAAATTGAAATTCCAAAAAGAAATGTCAAACAGGCAAAACCCGATTGTTTGTCATTTCGGAATGTATTTTTAAAGTCAAAAAGTCTATAATCAATTTTCAAGTATCTATAGAAACGTCACTTTTAAGATTTTAAAATTGTCAATTATTGATAAAATTGCTCCTTAATTAAAACAATTTAATTGGCACAAATTTTCTTAAACTGCCAAAGTGACATTTACAATGTTAATGAAATGTTTGCATTAGTTGGTAATTATTAATTTGCTTCCGCAATTATGCTCACGGACCAATTCATTAAGTCCACACACTCAAATTACATAATGATTTTGTTATCAATTTAAGTATGCGTGTGCTCGTGTTTTTATTATAACACACGACGGACGATCATATTTACGCAAGCAGACAACAGACTTTTATCATTTTATTTGCATCCAGATTAGAAGATAAAGCTTGTTTTGTATGCGAGCAGATGAGGCAACACGTGCGCGACCTCTTTATTATTATTTATTATTATTATTATTGTCATCGCTGACATTAGTTTATTTTTTTAAGAAATCTAATAGAAAGTATGCGCGTTTGATGATGATATTCGGGGGGAACTATATTATGTAAGCGCCGCACTAAAAATAACCTGAATCATTTTTATGTTTCCTGGAGGAGACCATCTAGTTGCATTTTAAGTGTCGTAAATGTCGTAAAGTTACACTTTATATGCGACTGCTTTTTATTAGCATAGAATAATATTCTATTAAATAACGGAAAGACAATTTTTTGTTGTTTGATAAAGTTGCAAACCAATTATTATATTATATACCAATTGTAACATAGTTTCTACTATTTGGCACTCACAAAAAAAACAATGTCAACATATTAAATTGTCAATTTTGTCATTGTTTTTAAGTTTTATAAATATATTAGAAGGCATTTTAAACGTCAAAATAATTGCAATTAATTGATTATATGTCAATATTGACAGCTCATATAAATTTTGAAATATTGTATTCAATAAACTTTAAATATAATGTTACACCTTATTTTAATTTTTTGAAATAATTAACGAATCAAACGATCGACGTTCCAACCACCACACAGTGTTCAAAAATTAAAAAAAAACTGAATTTCAATATTTTGACACATATAAAATAAAACATTCAAAATAACAACTGTTATATATTAAAAACTGTTAAATGACATATCTAACACATGACATCTGTCAAAATTGACATTTCAATTTAATTGAGGCCATTTTGAATCTGTAAATTCATCTATAAACATTTCTAGTTTAGCTAACTATTGAAAAATGACAATTGTGACTAATTAACCAAAACAAATTTCATAATTAAACTAATGATTGCAGGTGTAGAATTAATTACTTATATTAACATAATTAGTGATAACACCGCACCTTGTTAATTTTTTGCATTAATCAACAAAACCTAATTACGTAATATTCGTTAAAATATAACGCAATGAAGCAACGCGATATTAATAATAACTTTCAGTTATGAATTATTCAGTAATATTCTTTTAATTATCATGTTAATTTTACACACAATTTATGTCATTATGTAAAAAATAACCTTCACAATAATAATTCTAAACATTTAGTGGAAACAGAGCTCACTTTCAGCTTATATGAAAGTAATGGATCAAGTACGAATGTGTCTAATCGATTGACAAACATTGATTTTTTAAAGCTTACGTCATTGTCAACGTTAAATCTCATCAGACCACAACAATTTGCATGTAAATTAAAACTAGAACAAATGTAAATCAAACAAGTGATTTTAATTCGTTTGAGAAGAAAATAAAATATAAAAACACTATCAAGGGTATGTTATTTACAAACAAAATTTGACATTGAAATTTGTCAATAATATTTTTATAGTTTGCAGAAATCATTGATTATTTTTATTAATATTATTGCTATTAATTATAATTAAAATTAATACAATTTAAAACGTCATTTTGACAATTAATTATAATCAAGTAGGCAGTACTGCAATCCCATGAAATTGATTGTTTGTAATTAATTTAACTTTTAGTGACCTAGACCTTACTTTATTTAATTAATTTATTGCATAAAAATAATCAACTCACCTTTAATAATTACACGCACACGTGTGATTGCAAATTTAAAATACAATCGAAAGTGTTCGGTTGCGATAGCTGAACTATACTGTGTTGCTGCGTTTTCGTCGGATGGTACAATGTCAATAGGTGGTGGGGTAATGCGATATAGTCACTAGTCAGCTACGAGACGCCTACTAACAATCGGGACACGGACTACTAGCCGCGCGGATTTGACCCACATTTCGTGTCGTCGGTGCGGCACGGCATCATCCAGTTTCGACGTTAGGATGAGAAACGTGCCGCGCGCACAGAGTTGATCAATATCCACAGTCAGCTGATCAGTTCTCTTTCTGTGTATGGGTTGGATTCTGGGGCACCTTCGGTTTTTTTACTCTATTTTGCAGCAGCGGCAGCAGAGAGCACCCGGGAAATTGAATTCTTGATTAATTTTAGTGCTTGTTGCATGCGCGACCTTTGATGTCAAGTTGTCTATACGGGTTACGTAAAAGTACTTTGGATTAATTAATCTGGAAAATCGATTTGGATAAGGAGTAAAGTTTATATCTCATCAAATCTGTTGAATAAATCGAAACATTATCAAAAATGTGAAAACTTTTAGTTTTTTTACAAAATCCGGCCATCACATAATAATTTTACATGTAAAAATAAAAATCCGGCTATATTTGTAAAAAATTTGATTCAAAAATCACAAATTCTGCTTATACTACTAAATCCGGCCATCAATTATTAAAATTTTTACGTGTTTTTAATTTTTTTTACAAAATTTAAAATTTTAGAAAAAACTAAAAAAATGGAAACGAATCCGCCCACCAAACTTAATAATTATTAAAATATTGTCGTGTTTTTAAAGAAAATCTGTAACAAATTTGTTTTTTGTACAAAATCCGGCTATCAAACTATATGTAATCATAAAAACCATGTCATATTTTTAGAAAATTTGACTAAAAAAATGTTGTATACTACTTGGGTGGGTGGGAGGGAACTATTAACACTATAACAAATTTGTTTTGTACAAATTAAACTATATTATGTTACAATAAAAATCCGGCCATATCTCTGGAAAATTTGACTAAAATGTTAATAATCATAAAAAGTCTGCGGGGTGTTTTAAAAAAATGTAACATTTGTTTTTTTCTACAAAATTTGTCCATCAAACTATGTATATGCAATTTTAAAAATCCGGCCATATTTCCCTATTTTTCCATATTTTTAAATCTTTAACAAAATCCGGCCATCAAACTTATTAAATTTGTTTTTAAAAAAATTGAACTTGATAATCATTAATATCCTGTCGCGTTTTATAAGATCTAGCACAAATTTGTTGTTTTCTACAAAACTTGGACAACAAACTATAGGTTATCATAAAAATTGGCATATTCCTAGAAAATGTGTTTTAAAAATTTTGCATGTTTTAAAATCCAGCAATCAAACTTAGAAATTATTACAATACGGTTGCAGTTTTAGGAAATTGATAACAAATTTTGCTGTTCTACCAAATCCGGACATTAAACTAAATAAAATCATAAAAATCCGGCCATATTTTTAGATAATTTGACTCAAAACCTCTGCATATGTTACTAAATCGGGCCTTTTAATATTTTGCAGTATCAGTTATAAGTACAATTAAAAAATGTTGATTGGAATTCGGAAAATTAAAAAATGAAGAATTTGTTGTACTCGTCTGTTCTGTTAACAGAGGATATTTAACAGATTTGGTGTGTCGGCTATCATGTTCAACTAATGAGTTATTTCCATATGCAGTGTTGCTTCTTGTACGATTAATGAATCATAATTTGCATTCAAAATAAAATTGCAATGTGATGTGTGCTCATAATAATTAATAAACGTACTGAATGAATATAATTTCATTAATAAATATAACAAAACACAATAATAAAGCATAAATTATTATTTGAGTCAATTGCGGTTTTATATGTTACGAATGGCAATGAATATTTGATTGTAACTCAAGATGCACATTACAATCAATAAATTCGAATAAAAAATACGGGAAACTGTAATAAGTTGGGAATGGTTGCATGAACTGCTAAGAGGTGTCGCCATCTGTTACATTATTAATATTAATAACATTTAAATGGTTTTTGTTTATATAATTATTTTATTCTATTAAACAATTTACTTCAAATTAATATAATAATAATTAATTAGTTAATAAAATAAAATTTCTTTAATTCATTAATTAAAGAAATCTGTAACTTCTAGTTTTGCTTAACTGATGTAATAAATATATTTTCATATACTTTTGATTAAGTTTTTTAGTTGATTTATCTATTAACGCAATTTATTAACTTTAAAAGTTAAAATTAAAAATGATAAAAAACGTATGAATAGATTTCTGTAATTATAAATATCAATTTAATTCAAACAGTTTGTTGAAAATCCAATAGGTGTCTATAGTAGTATATATTTTAAAAAGAATATCTTGTACGTCTTGGCGTTGGCGGTTTTTTAAGTCAAATTTCCAAAAAAAAAAAATAACAAATACGATTTATTTAATAACAAATCCTGTAATTTTGTATTAGAGTTAAAATATTAAATCAGAAGATTATGTGGTTTTATATTTTATTAATAAATTTATAGAAGTTACTATAATCACACTTTTTTTAAAAGTACAAGTTTCTTGTTGAAACACGTTGGTAGCCAAATTTCCAGTTTTAAAAACTGGATTTAAACTTTTAAAGATTGACAGTTTTAAACGACTAATTTATAAATTTGAAAGCCGGATTTCCAGTTTAAAGATTGAATTTACACTTTTAAAGACCGGAAAAATAATTTTAAAGGTACAGTTTAAAGACTTGATTAACAGTTTTGTAGCAAAATTTTGAACATTGATTGTTGGGTTTCCAGTTTTGAAAATTATATTAAGAATTTTAAAGACCAAATTTACAATTTTAAAAACATGAATTACAAAATAATTTAGCACGTTAGTGGCCGAATTTTTAGTTTTGAATTAAATTTAATATTTAAGAAAGAATTCATATTAATTAATAATCATAATTGACATTAACACATTGCTTTGTACAGGAAATGCAATTAGCTTTTACATACACAATACATAAATTGCGTAACGCTTTTCATCATTCTGAATGGGAAATAATTTAATCTTAATTGATATAAAAGGGAATTCTTGGTAGACTGTCGGAAAATGTGGAAAAATTGTAGCGTGCATTCGAGCAAGCAAACTTTCACAATGTCTTTTGTGTTCGACGTAATGAATATTATTATTATTAAGTGACGGTTGTTGGTGTGATTGTAGTAAATAGCCCGTTCCAATCCAGAAAATTTCTAACAGATAATAAATTATATTTATTAATGCAAATTGTAAATAAAATATTTTAAAAGTAGGTGATAATAGAACACAATTTATAACTTGTGTGATTTAGTAATATAATATCGTTTAACAGTTCTCATAATCTTTTACAATATGTTTGACATCAAACCACTTTTATCAAGCATCTGGAAAATAATTATTTGACATTTGACATTTTCCATGACATACTTGACTAGTTTCACCTTATTTAACAGTTTTCACGTTATTTGACTGCTCTCATGACATTTGACAATATGTTTGACATTGTTTTGATCAAGCAACTAGTAATTAATTGGCAGTTCTGATGAATTAAGAGATTTCTCATGACTTACTTGACAGTTCTCATGACATTTTTATAGTTCTTACTTCATTTGAAAGTTCCCATATGATATTTGATAGTTCTCATAACATTTGACAATATGCTTGATAATAAACTACATTGATCAACTGGAGGTTAATTAATTGACAGTTCTAATGACATTTTGATATTTCTTTTGACATACTTGACAGTTCTCAGGACATTTAACAGTTCCCATAGTATTTGACAGTTCTCATAACATTTGACGTTTCTCATGACATACTTGACAGTTCCCATGACATACTTAACAGTTAACATTTGACAATTCTCACTTTATTTGACATGGCACTTGACAGTTCTCAATATTTGACAAGGGTTTGACATTAAACTACTTTTATTAAGCATTTTGAGATTAATTAATTGAAACGTCATTAACGTTTTACGTTTTTATGACATACTTGACATTTCTCATGACATAATTGACTCATCTCACTTTATTTGATATTTGACAGTTCTCATTCTATTTAACAATTCCCAGAGCATTTGACAGTTCTTATAACATTTGACAACATGTTTGACATTAAACCACTTTTACCTAGCATCTGGAAAGTAAGTAATTTACAGTTCTAATGACATTTGACATTTCTCATAACATATTTGACAATTCTTATGATATTTGACAGTTCTTACTTTATTTGATAGTTTTTACTTCATTTGTCAATTGAGTTCTCATGAAGTTTGACAGTTTTCATGAAATTTGACAACTCTCATAACATACTTGACATTTTTCATGACATAATTGACAGTTCTAATGACATTTGACAGTACTCACTTTATTTGAAAAACTTTTTAACTTCATTTGACACTTGTCATGGCATTTGATAATTCTTATGATGTTTGAGCTTTTAACCTATTTGACAGTTCTAATGGGATATGATAGTTTTCATGATATTCTTGACTTATGACAACATTTTTTATTTCATAAAATTTGATAGTTTTAATGACATTTGACAGTTTATTTTACAAATAATAAATAATATAATTAAGTTATAATAATATTTGACTATTCCCAAAAATGTTTGAGTTTTGACACTTAATATATTTGACAGTTTCTTACAATTTATTGACATATATAGTTACATTTTTACCTTAGTCAATTTTAATGACATTTTTGACAACTGTCAACTCTTTAATTAACATAAGAAATACTTGAGACAAGATATTTGACAGTTTTGAGACATATTTGACATTTTTTTTGCTGTTAAGAAACAGTTTTATAATATTGTATTTGACATTTGACAGTTTAGATATATTTGCATTGTTTAATTAATTTCATAAAATGTTAAGATAGTTCTTTTGACACTTTAGAGATATTTACCACTTTTCTTTGACATACATTGATATATTTGACTTTATTATTTTTAGAAACATTTGACAGTTCTCGTGGTACGTTTAATGATTCAATTGACAATAATTATAACATTTTTGATAACTGTCAACTGTGACAATATATTTTATGAATAGTTTGACAGTTTTATGAACATTTGACGTTTGATGTTTTGTAAAGTACTCTTTGTTATGACAGATTTGACAATATACCTGTCACATTTGTCACAATTTGTAATTAAGTTTGTTGTTAAATTTGTCTCCAAGACAACTGAATGTCATGACTTGAATAATCCGCTTGTATATAAATGTAACAAATTCCTCGAGATAATGATTCAATTTCGCATGTCGCGAACGGATCGTGCAATAAAATCCTATGTAACGAACGGCCGATACGATACGGATTTATTCGTCGCATAATATTCAAATGAAGGGAAACGATTGAAGAACGAAGCAGTGCGGTGGAGAGAAGAGAATCGAATCGAATCGAATCACCACCGCAGCAGCAAGCAGAGCGGATGATATCTGTCTCTGCTCTATAGAGTAGACTTGAACTGGAAAAGGTATCGGTCGCCTATCGCAACCCAACTTAAGTCGGTTTCAGTTTGAACAAGATCGTCGAGCGCGAGTGGCGCGCCGAGATAATACGCTTCGCTTTGCATACCAAAAGCAAAAGAAAATTTACTTACAACACGTGCGTGTATTAACAGTGCGCGGCGCAAAAACCGTGTGAAATGATTAGTAAAAATAATAAATAAATAATAATAAGGTGCAGCCAATTATGGAAACATTATTTTAAATATAAAAAAGAATCAATCAAATCTAAGCAAACATAATTTATTCAAATCGTTTGTTTGGGAAACGGACTAATCTATAATTAATATTTTTTAACTTCATTTAATTTCAGGTTCATTGACTACTGCTCGCGTTTAACTCTTTCTCTTTCTATTTAGTGTGTATTGTTTATCTTTAGTTTAGTTTGTCTTTGTTTTATTTAATTTAAAGTGAGTGTTGTTTGTAAAATGGTGAGATGGTGCTTCAAAATACTGTTAGTGTGACGGCACGCAAGGCCAAATTTGAAAAGGATAATGCTAAGGATAATAACAGTCCGCCGGTGGTGCCAGCCAGAGGACGATATATAATTGGAAATAATATAAGAAGGTTCGTACACGAGTAACTTATGAAATAATTTATTCATTTCATAGAGAATATTGTATCAAAAGTCACTATTTTTGCGTCTTAATTAGTGATGTAACAAATAATGATAAATATATGTTAACAACAAAATTATGATGATAAAGTTTTGAATTTCCAACTGAATTATTTTTGATAACTGTCAAATTAGACATTTATGATCTACACCATTCTAACCTCAATACAAACATATTCTTTATTTTGGCATCAAAAAGTGGTTTCTATCAGTCATGCAAACTGTTATGTTATCGCACAAGAAATATTAAATATCAAGTAATTTTTTCAAATACTTTATGATTATGTCAAATTTATTTCAAAAACTGTCAAAAATGTCATATTTTATTAACGTTAAGATGTGTTATAAAAGTTTATCATATAAGCCATGATAACTGTCTAACGTCAAAAAATCTTTTTCACAAAAACATGAGAAAAGCTGTCAAATGTATTAAAATTTGCTAAAAACTATCAAACTTGTCATATATTACAATTAAAATTAGAGCTAAAAAATTTGTTTATTATATATGTCAATTTAAAGCCGGGTTTATTTTAGACATTTTATAAATAGAATTTTGCACTTTTCAACTGTTTTTGGCCGAGTATTTTAATATTTCCAGGTCGGATTTTGCTATTTTTGAAATTTTATGAAAAAAAAAACTATATTTCAACTATTTATGGCTGGATTTTGGTGCTTTCTGACAATGTTTTGATGTTTCAAAGTCGTATTTTGTTTCCAGAGCATTTTAAAAGTAATTTTTTATGAATTTTGTACGGAGTTAGTGATTTATGCGATTTTTTACTAATATCTTGCAAAAAGAACATTTTGTGCAATTAATTATGTTTTCCAGGCAAGTTTTTCTGTTATTTTCTTACGGCTAAATGTTTTTCCAAAAATGTTTGACTTCAAACCTTTTCTAATTGTTAGATCCATATTAAAGAACAAAATCTGGCCTAAAACGGTTTAAAGATGCAATTTTTTTATAATATGTCAAAAATAACAAAATCCGTTTTTGGAAAAAACTGCTAGAAATCACTCAAATCCGGCTATAAACTGCTCAAATTTAATTCATAAAATGTCAAAATAAATTCCGGCCTGGAAAACAAAATTATTGTTAGAAAGTAACAAAATCCGGCTATAAACTAATAAAAGTCAAAAATAGCAAAATCCGACCTGGAAATATTAAAATACTGTTACAAATCACAAAAATACGGCTATAGTGTTAAATTTTATTTATAAAATGTCAAAAATAGCAAAATCTGTCCTTGAAACATGAAAATATTGTTAAAATGCACCAATATCTATAAAAAAATTAAAATTAAAAAAATTATGAGTTTCAAAAACAGCAAAATACAGTTTCAAAATATCAAAAATGTTGATAGAAAGAAACAAAACCCTGCATAAACTGTTAAAAACTGCAAAGTTCTTTTTATATAGTCAATGTTAAAATTTTGATTTTGACAATATTTGAGCATAAAACTCAAAATTCTATTTAATAAACATTTTCATGAAATTCCAAAAAATCAAAACAATTCCAAAAGAATAAAAATCCAGTCATAAACTGTTGAAAAATGTAAAAGTCTATTCATAAAATTTCAAAGATAGCAAAATGAGGCCAAAAAGTAAAAAAAATATTGTCAGAAAGTTCTAAAACTGCAACATTCTATTTAAGAAAAGACAAAATTCTGGTCAAAAACGGTAGAAAAATCCAAAATGTTACTCATAAAATGACAAAAATAGCAAATATCGGTCTTAAAACATTAAAATATTGTTAGAAAGCGCCAAAATTTGACTTAAAAATATATCATTTATTAAATTTAAACGTAAGAGCTTAATTAATTTGTTTAAAAACTGTCAAACAAATATGAAACAGTGTTAGACGTAATAACAAATTTGAATGTTATTATCAAACCATAAAATATCAAATATCTTTAAAACGACAAATCTTAAGTAAACTGTCTAGTATCGCATACATTTTTATTATAAATGTGTTTGGCAAAAGTGTTGTATTAAATCATGAAATAATTGCTCCAACATTTGGCACTTCCTTACGATAATGAAATCATAAAATCGACGATTTCATAGCCCATTACAAAATCGATTTATTACATACGAATTGATTTACGATTGAGCGAGCATTACTGCGGGACCATAAAAAATATGTAAAAAGATACTGATGTCATCGCGACTGCCTTTTGCGAACAGAGCGAAACTCGAGACTCGACATAATTTATTTCTACTTCTTCTGTATTTGCGCATAGGTGGGTCTCTTTTAACGAGAGGTGATTTATGAAAGTTGAATGTTTTATATTTTTTCTTTCTGTTCATTTCAAGTTAGTAGTAGCCGCTGCTCTCCATGTACAGCAATTGTATCTAGCAGGAAACGAAAGGAATCGCGAAGGTCACTCACAATGTTCAATAGTTTTATTTTATTTTACCCACACGACTTTTTTTATTAAGTTACAGTAATGTTGTTATCACGACATTGTGTGCAGGCAGAGAAAATAGGCGCAAATGTGAATCGTTAATTCTATCTTGAATGAATTGGTTTCATTAAATAATGTCAATTAGTAATACAATTTTTCTTAAATGTTTTATACTTTACCACATAAAGATCATCAACTTACAAAAGCGAAATGAACATTACTTGTAAGTTGTATACTATACTTTTTCTACGACTACAAAAATTGTCCTGTTGAGTTATGTTCACTTTTTGCACGCAATCATAAAATTGCATACTTTTTCGTAGCAATAACAGTTACACAATGGACATATTGCAGTAAAGAGTAAATAAAAAAATTGCAATTTATATGCAAAAATATAAAACGTCTTGAAAGTGATAAAAATAAATTCAATCACATTTAGATGGTAATAAATAGATGAAAATTATACATTTAGCAAATGGTTATTGCTTTCCATCCTTATCCCATCGGCATCTCAATAATCAAATTTAATTATAATAGATCCAGCAACACTATTACCACTAAGCCACTAAGCAGCTTTACTGAATTAATAAAAAAGCGCACACCTGATTAGTTTCAGATGTTAATCTCTTTGATTATAAATTCCATGATGCTTATCTTATTTATTTTTATTTATTTTTCTGTTCACGATCTCTCTCGATCTTGATCTAATTGAGAAAAGAAACGTGCGCATCGCGTGTGGTTGTGGTTGCTGTGGAAAGGGCCGCGCGATTTTCGCCGCATGGGGTACTGTCATCGGGAACGCTGAAATATTACACACAATATGTAACGTTACGAAACGGTTACAATTCTGTCTGTTACCATCTGGATACGATTTAGGAGAGATTTTTACTAAAATTAATTTAAGCGTTTTATTTTTGGAAAATTCATCTATCAATAAACTGTCAGATTTATTATATTTTTACAAAATTGCTCAACTTAATAAGTATTTTTGACAGTTTCAATAACATTTGGCAGCTGTCAATCATAATTTTTATTAATTTAAGTAAATTTCAACATTTCAAACTTTTCATGAAGGCTTTATTGCATAAAACCATTTGGCAAACTGTTTTAATTTTATGAAATGATTTGATTCTTAGCATTTGACATTTTTCTTTGGCATTTTATGGCATATTTAACGGTTTTCATTTTGTATTGATATTTGACAGGTAATAATGACTTGTAACAGCATCATTTTTACATGTTTTGACTGTTTTTGTATCGTATTTGTATATTACATATTTGACAGTTTGTCATGAGACATTTGACTATAGAACAACTGATATTTGATAAATAGATACAATATTAAGGTGTTCCTAGACGATCAATAATATTGAACAATCTATTGCACAATATATTGCTAGGACCCCCTACACGTTGCAATATAATTGCGCAAACTTTTTGTTAGTTACTGACAATTCTGCAGTCAACATGTGGAATAAAATAAAGCAAGTTGTGTGACTATTGCTTGTTATATCTTTAAAAAAAGAGAAAAAGACGCAGATGGATGAAGGAATAGTTAAAAAAAGAAATAAATACTTTTAGGTTAGATAGTACAATAAATATCAAACTTTTTCTGATTGACTATTGTGCATCTTTCAATATGATCTACAGATGGTCAATATTATTGTATAATATCAATGATTGTGCAATATATTGACTATAATATTGAACGTCTAGGGGCCGCTTTAGACACTTAATTCATTTTATTATGAATTAACTAAAATATGACTAGTTTAGTTAGTTTGACTGATATTAAATTAAGGTAACATTATTATTAAGCATTTGACAATTTTCTGCTGTCAAATATAAGTTGCAAAACTTATTGAAATATTCCACATTTTTTGTTTTAAGTTTGACACTAAAATAATGTGAGTTTTTAAATAAATTTTAAATTCATTTGAAAACTCTTGATTTTTCATAATGTATTTAAAAAATATCAAACTGATCTTATAGCGATTAATTTGATTCTTTAAATTAACAAGAGTGTAACTGTCAAAAAAGTGACATTTTCCAATTAGAAATGATTGATTTGGTATTTTTGTGTGTAAATTGTAAAGTTACTTACTTATTGAATTCGAAATGCCAGGCGGGCATGTAGTGTGGCGACCTTATTAATCCAGCAAATTTATGTAGTAATATCCCATAAAGTATGTACTACAACATTACCGCCTCATTCATTAGATTTCAATTAAAGATCTATCGAGTAATGTTACACCGTTTATTAGTGCAACCGCAATAATTCAACTTGTGTCTGATGTATTTACGAGGACGTGTGCAATTGACTCTCATAGCATAGTAGTAGTAGGTATGGGTACTCTCCGTCTCGTCTCTTCCTGAACGTTCTTGTTAATGTTAATCTAATGATACTGAATCGATCTTATCGGATGAGGAAGCTCCGTCCGAGTCCGAGTCCGACCTAGTCGTCTTATTGGCATTTGCATGGTTCACGACTGGCTGGAAGTGATTTTATATTAGATTAAATTTAAATTAATATATTTACCTGCTAATTCTATTTATTATATTTTAAGCAAATTGGATGAAATAATTAAATCAACAACCAGTAACCATAACAACATTTTTAATTAGATTACTTGGATCATTTTGCAAGTAAAATGGCGGAACTTTTTTATAATTTCCAGGATGACAATGAATTAATGCGTTCAATCCGGCATTACTTTTATAATACAGAAAATTTAGTTAACGGCTATTTACTCCCCATAAATAACAATTTGGTCATTTAAGTGGTGCTAGTTGGATCTCTAACACAACACATATTGATATTTATTTAAAGTTAAATTGAAGGGTTGACTCCACTTATATCACATGTAAATCGAAAAGGTGTAATAACTCGTATGATTCGACAATGAAAAATTATTAAAATTTCACACCCCTATAATTATAAAGCAAACAGAGAGTTATGATTTATGTAGAGATAATATAACTGACCGGACGCAACACGCGCTTATTCATTTTTTTTGTTTTGTTTTGAGCATAGGGTTGCAGGCAGGCAGTAACCCTTAACTCGCTATTGTTATCCAAATGAAGGATGGGACAATCGGACGCGGGTCAGTGAGGAGGACACTGATTTCTATTAAAATTCTCCGACAGATGGCCCCGAGGGGTTTTTAATATAAATTGCGTTGGATTACGTATTAAATTACGTACATTCAAGCTGTTACGCGAGGCTCTTTTTTTCTAAGGGGAAATAAATCACTCAGTCGATACGCAGAAAAGGGATTTAATTAAAATTAATTTAATTTTTTTAAAGCGTCATTTGCTGGTTTGGTCTAGACTACCCGAAACAACGTAGAAGGGGTTAGAAGTACTACCCGGCGCATTCATCTATTTATAACTAATTAACATAAAATCAATGTCATGAAGGACTCATGTGCAAAAGTATTGAATCAATTTGTTACTTTAATGATATCAAGTTGGCTAAAGTTTGACGTATGTCAATGTGACATAAAATTAATTTACTTTGATGTTCAGTCATATTTTAAGCTTGTTTGATGTCTCTTTATATCAATCTTTCGTTTCAAACTTATACTTTAATTTATTGAACCTAATGCTTAAAAAATAAGACTTTGTACTAATGGAAATAAATTGGCAGTTTGTATTCAATAAGTGAGTAAACAGAGTTATTTTATTAAAGCATTTTTGCAATATTAACTGCCTGATTTAAAGGTAAATTGATATTAATTATTTTACAATTTGCACACAAAAATCGAATCAATAATTTCTATAGTGTCTGACATATTTTTAAATAACTATTATTGGTAATCGTTACCTAACCTGTTCTAATGTTTGTTACTTAAAGTATTTGTTACCCGCTCCAGCCTACACTATTAACTCGCTATGAAGAATCATTTTATTACAAGAGAAGGTTGCTATGTATGATAACAAGTCAATAGTTTAGGACTGGAGTTTGAACCACGACCTTCTCTTGTGACTAAATGACTTCTAACGTCTGCAGAGAGATAAAACATTGAATTTCTTGATGACGAACACTTGGGTGGGTGGGTGGGTTTCTCTATAGCATAATAACAAGTCAATAGTTTGAACTGGAGTAGCCCACCTAAGTGTTAGTTATCAAGAAGTTGGATCACGACTTTCTATTGTGACAAAATAATTTCTGACGTCTGCAGAAAGGTCAAACTATCAATTTTTTGATTTCCGCAGAGAAGTTAAACTATTAACATACATTTGGGTGGGTGGATGGGTCACTCCATAGCATGATAACAAGTCAGCAGTTTGGACTAGAGTAACCCACCCATCCACCCAAATGTTAGTTATCAAAAAGCCGGATCACAACCTTCTTTTGTGACAAAATAACTTTTGACGTCTGCAAAGTAGTCAAACTAACAATTTCTTGATAAAGAACACTTGGATGAGTGGGTGATTCACTCCATAGCTTGGTGGTTCAATAGTTTGGACTAGAAAATCATATTTTATTGCTGCATTTTGTTATTTTGTGATTTTATGAAGATTGTTACACTTTTTAATAGTTTATGGTCTGATTTTGGTGTTATCTGACAAAATTTCATGGCCGGATTTTGCACTTTTCAACAGTTTATAGCAGATTTTAGTTTTTTTAACAATTTTTTTGATATTCTAAATCTGGATTTTACTGTTTTTGATTTTTTTATATTAAAGCCAGTCATTTGTATTTTTTAGAAATGTTTTTATATTTTATGGCCGGATTTTACTATTTTTGACTTTTTATAAATAGAATTTTCCATTTTTTAACAATTTATGACCAAATTTTGGTGATTTCTGACTCAGATGTTGCTATTTTTAATATTCTATGAATAGAATGTTGTTATTTTTGGCAGTTTATAGCCGGACTTTGATATGTTTGAAACTTTTATGAATATTTTTACATTTTTCAACACTTTAAAGCCTTATTTTAGTGTTTCTGACAATATTTTGATGTTTTAAAGCCAGAATTTGCTATTTTTAACATTTCATAAATAGAGTAGTGCACTTTTTAACAGTTTATAAGCATTTTTTGGTTTTTTTCTAATAATTTTGATATTTATTGGCCGGATTTTCCAGTTTTGGTTAATTTTATGAACATTTCTACATTTTTCAACAGTTTATAGCCGGGTTTTGTTTGTTTAACAATATTTTGATGTTTTATGACTAAATTTTGGTATTTTTTACATTTTATGAAACAAATTTTGCACTTTTTAACCCATTTTTTTCTGCTTTCTGACAATATTAAAATTTTATGGCCGGATTTTACTATTCTTGACGTTTTATGATAAGAATTTTTCAATTTTCATCAGTTTAGACCAGATTTTGTTTTTTTCTAACAATATTTGATGTTTTTGGCCGGATTTTTATTTTTTTATGAAAAAATATTACATTTTTTCAACACAATTTTGGTGTTTTTTAACAATAATTTGATATTTCATAGTTGGATTTTGATTTTTTTTGAGAATTCATAAAATGTTTACATTACATTTTTATAGTTGCATTTTGTAATAATTTAATGTTTCAAAGCATTTCAACATGTTTGGCAGAATTTTGGTTTAACAAAATTTGCTTAATAGAAGCTCAAGGGATAAAATTTATAAAATTGTTCCAATAAATTGATTTTCTTAAGTTTCAAATTTTAAAAAACAATCGAATTTTTACGTAAAAGTCATAAAACAAAATTCAGTTTAATGATTTTAATCAATTTTGCTTAATAGTGGTCTAAGAAACTATGCAACATATAAAAACTATAAAAAATTTAAAATTCTTACAATCAAAGAGTTTCCGTAAATTTTAAAGTGCAAAAAACGGTAGAAGCTTTTACGTAAATAGTTGTAAAACAATAAACAGTCAAATAATTTTAATAAATTTTGCAAAATAGTGACCTAAAGTATCATGTAATATATTGAGTTTATAAAATTTATAAAATTATCATAAAAATTGATTTCCGTAAGTTTCAAAAACCAAAAAACCAAAACCTGTTGCGTAATAATAAATTTTGCTTAATAAAGGCTCAAAGTATTATGCAACCTATTAAAATTATAAAACTTGTAAAATTGTTACAACAAAATAGTTTCCGTAAGTTTAAAAATGTAGAAAACGGTAGAATTTTTACGTAAATGATCATAAAACAAAAACCATTCAGGCAATTTTTATAAAACTTGTTGAATAGTGGCCCACTGTATTATACAACATATTCAAATTTTAAAAACTAATTTTGTTATAAAAACCTAGTTTCGTCTGCTAAAAATGCAAAAAAAACGGTAAAATTCTTACGTAAATAGTCGTAAAACAAAAACTAGTCCGGTGATATTGATAAAATTTGCCAAATAGACTTGAATTTCTATTTTCTATTATGCAGCATATTGAAATTTTAAAATTGTTACAATAAATTAGTTTTTGAAAGTTTTAAAACTGCAAAAAACGGTAGAATTTTTACGTAATTGGTCGTAAAATAAGAACCAGTCGGGTGATTTAGATAAATTTTGCTTAATAGAGACCTAAGGTATCAAACAACATATTGAAATTATAAAATTTGTAAAACTGTTACAATAAACTGGTTCCGTCGACTGAACAATGCAAAAAAAACGGTAGAATTCTTACGTAAATAATTGTAAAACAAAAACAGTCAAATTTATTAATAAAATTTGCTTGATTGAGACCTTAAGTACCATGCAACATATTGAAATTATAAAATTAAAAAAATTGTTACAATAAACGGATTTTTGTAAGCAAAAACAGTAAAAATTTTATGCAATATTACAATTCTAAGCTATCAATAATATTAAAATAGAAGAAAATATAACTATTTTTTTATTTTGTACTTTTGATAAAAAAAACACTATTCTCCGCATTGCATTGTGCAAATATATTCAACGATTTTTTATTACATTGTGTGGACTATTTAGTTATACATTCAGATTTAATGCTCTCTCCAGTTTAAGGCAATCAATGTCATACAAAAAACTAATCCGAGCGAATTTATTATGTAAGTGTTTCCATAAAAACCCAAAAATATATAAAAAAGTACTTCATTATTTATAGATTATTAAATAGGGAGCACGCCCCAATATTGGTGAATGCAATGCAAACACAATGGATAAAAGCAAATTTACCAAATTCACGCAACTATGACCAAAATCCTGATTTACAGGCCGATTAAAATAAGACGTCACATGTGCGCCCCATCTCGCTACTGCTCTTTGTTTGTCCCATTGCGTGCAGCTGTCACAGCATTGTCGCAATGAGAATGAGGGCGTCAAGGATCATTTCACAAATTAGTTTAGGTAAACAAGGAGCTCGTCGATAATGCGTTTAACGTATTTCCGCAGTAGTATTGAAAACTGGCATTAATTTCCAGATAATAGGTTCAATCAATTAAATGAAATTTACAATTCGAGCAGAAATTAATACGATTGAATTTGTTTAATGACGATATAATAGTTTGTCAAAGAACATTTTATAAAGTTGTATATTTGGTATTTACATTTAAAACATTTTGTTGCTTTGACAGTTATGACATATTTGATTTACGTCATAATAACTAATTTCTTAAAAAGAACTTAAGAAGATATTTTGACAAGTGTGAAAAACATTTTGATAGTTTATAGTACATTATATCATAACTGTCAATATCAAAAAGCACCAACATTTATTATAAAAAGTTCAACAATTCGAATCAATTGTTCAACATATTTTGATATTAAAAATTTAGAAGAATTTTGACTATTTGAAAACTTTAGAACATCTTTTGACAGTTATGAAAAACATTTTGACAGTTTGAATTGTGTTTAAAAGTGATCCCAATTTGACAGATACCAACGGATAAAGATTTTTTTCATTTAAAACTGTCAAGATTATCACAATTTGACAGAAAGTCAAAAAAACACTATCAATATTGTGACAATTTGACAGATAATAACTTTAACAAATGAATTAATATAACTTTAAGTAGTCTCTGAACATTGATATTGAATAGTTATTATAAGTTTGTATTAAATTCAAAACAAGTAAACATTATTTTCTAACTAATTAACATGATCATTTCCCCTTGGTGTAAGCAAACATATTTTTTACAACCCTTGCGTTTATGTTTGTATTGTAAAGGGTACAGTACACGAGGAGACTTATCCCATTTACATTTATGTTTTGTTTTCACTTTCCGCCCTGGTTTGAAAGAGTCGATGATAAAAAATGCAATTTCAATTAGGAAGAGTTTTATTTATTTATTATTAAATCTTCCTGTCGCGTTTCGCACAGCCGGATCCCAATCATTTATTCATTCAATCGCGACACCGGTCGCAATCTCCCTAACATAATACAACACTGATTACCGAAAACCCAATGCAAGCGAAATACCACAAGCATACCAAAAAGATCATCAATCAGTCGTCAATAAATCACGATAACGAAATAGTAAACAAGGCATCGAGACTGTTGCTTGTTGCAATGGAAGGAGTTAGGAGATAATAACAACGCGTTACAATTACCGCCGATAACTCATCTTAATGGTGACGATTCTTCATTGTCGGCCTCGCGCCATTGTTGCATTTGTGTTATGTTATCGGTGCGCCACTTTCACCGACGATTACGCGGATGCAAACTGTATATGCAAAACGATAATAACCATAATCGCTATTCAATTAGATAATATCGGATGTGGTGTGACGTTATTGAAATTATTATTAAAGAAAGTGCAATAGACAGGAACGTATGCTAATTGTTGTAAATTTTATAAAATTTATCAGAAATTCAAATGGACGAGTTTGTGGGGTCACTATCCATAATAGTGGAAGGGTAGTTTGTGTTGGTGTACCCCGCCACCCGCCCAAATGTTTGTGATCAAGTGATTGGGTTGTTTTGCAGTTTTGACGTTTCTGCAACTTTGACATAACAAAAATGATTTACAAATTTTATTAAAATAGGGTATGGGTGTCTGACAATAAATTTCTAGATAATAAACAATTGGGCGGGTGGGCGGGGAACACTATTTATAAGATGGGGTATTTGTATTGGTGTACCCCGCTCACCCGCCCAAGTGTTTGTGATCAAGTGATTGAAATGTTTTGCACTTTCGACGTTTCTGCAATATCCCTAAGTATAGACGAGGTATTTGTATTGGTGTAACCCGCCCACCAGCCCCAAGTGTTTGTAATCAAATGATTGGATTGTTTTACACTTTTGACGTTTCTGCAACTTTGAATTAACAAAAATGATTAACAGATTTTTATTAAAATATGGTATGAGTGTCCAACAATAAATTTTTAGATGACAAACAGTTGGACGGGCGGGCGGGGTACACTATCCATAAGCATAAATGAATTATTATTATTGGTGTACCCCGCCCACCCGCCCCAGGTGTTTGTAATCAAGTGATTAGATTGTTTTGCACTTTTGACGTTTCTGCAACTTTGACATAACAAAAATAATTAACAGATTTTATTAAAATAAAGTATTGGTATAAATTTCTGGATGACAAACAGTTGGGCGAGTGAGCAGGGTACACTATTCATAAGTGTAGATTAAATATTTGTATTGGTGCACCCCGCCCACCCGTCCAAGTGTTTGTGATCAAGTGATTGGATTGTTTTGCACTTTTGACGTTTCTGCAACTTTGAGATAAAAATTATATCCAAGTTTGATTAAATTAAAATATGGTTTTCTGACATCCAATTTATGGATGACAATTAGATATCCACAACTTTTATGCAAATTTCAGCATAAAATGGATAAAAATCTGGATCAATATACAAAAATCCAATTTTGTAACATTCAAATTTGAAATGTATTAAATTAGTTAAACATATTTAAAAATATAATAAAAGTTATAAGAATGTACAATTTTGGTTTCAAACTCAAATTTAATTAATCGAAGATCAATGATTTTTTCCTACAAGACGGCCCTGACTATGAAACATCACCATTTTAATAACTAACCAATGTTAACTGAAAAAATATAAAGTAATAACAAAATGCTCCAAGGATTATGTTAATCCAGATGCAGATTATTCAAATGCAATAAAAACTTGCTGTGTCCATAATACCAACTCGTCTCATGTCCTACATTTCGATATTCGCAAGCAGAAGCAAATTTATGGTTTAGCGTAGGTTTTTGATGGACTTGTAGATTAATTCGTGATTGATTTGCCGCCCGGACGAAGACGATTAATTTCGATGATAAGAATGAATTAATTAATAATGTTATGACATTAATTATTCAAGTTAAATCATACGGAGATCGACTTTAGCACCATCTGCATGATAATTCCTTTAGTGTCATATAGAAAAATAAAATGACAATGGCACGTGTTGTGGCTGATTTACAAAACGGATTAGCCACGCTCGGTTATTCGCGAAACGCATTACCTGCGGTCGGCTTCCGATAAAAGCGAAATGAGAGTAGTAAAAGGGGTCAATTACAAAGACACCCTATTCGCATCACATCTTGTTTGTTTTCGTTTTGTTGATTATTTGCAACGGCAGCAGCTGTCGGCTGCTATACTTATGTCGTTCGTTCGTTCGTGGGTGGACGTATGTCCAATGACAGTTCGATTTCGTGTTTCACCACCGGCTGACCTTCGAGTCAGATACTGTTTCCGGTAACAAGACGTTTCAAAGCGCATTTACTGCAATGAGTGGGTGTTGAATCATTTTTTTATTGTTTACTATTCAAGCACTTGCAAATTTTATACAAGGCAGGGCCGTCTTAAGGTTGTTAATTGATTTGACAATTTTAACACTGTTCATTAAAAACTGATTATATTTGGTATCAATATACTTTATTTGTATCAATATGATTAAATTTATACTCCAAGGATCCACAATTGTGCCCATATACAAAATTTGTTTAAAATCTATAAAGTTATATAATATTCCTGCTTGTGCCCTTGAACTTAATTTAAAAAAATGCGCAACATATAATTTTTCTTAAAAAAATGAAAATTTATGCGACCCCTTGAACTGGGGCCCGAGTCGCTGCCCGCATAATAATAAACACGTCTTCACGCGCGCACACACGGGGCGTCGACTGTTCTGCCAAAGATAAACATGGAAATGTGAATAAATTGTCTTGTAACAGGTAAGCAAGCAGATGCTGCGTTGGATAAAATTAATTGCGTTAACAATTCAATCGGAATTAGCATAATCCGGGTGTCGATTTAATATAATACTTAATCCATTTGAAAAGGGAACAAAATTTTTAATCCCTATTGACCACTAACACACATATCCTCGGGGGGTCAGCAGGTCACCTCGTGACGTAAGTATCCATGGCGACTCGATTCCTTCGGGTCGGAGGATTAATCTTCGTGGCACATCTATCACGACCCGGGAACAACAACTTTCAATTACTAACTTGCACAGCGAACTATATATTTATCGTGCACGCCTCACATAAATTACCATTACTCTCTTCAGGCCATTTGTTTGCTTTTCTTCTTAACACCCATATGCAAAATCAGTTAAAATTTGCTTCACAATCGATTCTATTATCCTTTGATATTTGCAAGAAATATCGATGATAAGCGATACACATCTGTGCAAGTATTGCAATTTTTATCTGTGAATGTGAGCTTTTGATTAACACGAATTGATTGAACTTCATTCCATTGAAGTGGTGCATTTCCCAACAGATTGTGATGCGGATTGCGCTCAGCTGAATTAACAAGAAAAAAATATATCTGCAAATAGCGTCCGTGAAATGAAATTTTATTCAGGGGCGAATCGATTTGCATTGAGATGTGCACACAGAGGATTTTGTAAAAAGAATAGGAGAAAATTCCAGTCAGCACAGGAAATTTTCAATGCATAATTTATAAGTTTTGTTCTATTACTTATTATAGTATAGCTACATATGTTTTATTAATGATGCTTTTGTAACATTCAAGAAATTTATACAGTTGGTACTTCTTTAATTAATTATATTGACTACCAAGTTTCATTAATTTTCAATAAGCAGTTTAGAAGTTATAGCATATTCCATTGTTCCTACTTTTAAACGTCATATCACGAGATCTTGAGTTAATTGAGGTTATGTTAAACACAGTTTTTAAATTCCTCGCCGGTAGTTTAAAAACGTGTTTCCCGCCCACCCACCCCAGTGTTTGTTATCCAAAAATTTAATGTTACTACCACCAATCGTGTTCCTGCAACTAACACACACAAGAGATTGACTGACAGATGTCACTTAGTTACAAGAAAGCGGTGACGTAACCAGCTTCTTGAAAACAAACATTTGAGCGGGTGAGCGGGAACAGTTTTTAAATTTTGCGCCGGTAGTTTAAAAACTTGTTCCCCGCCCACCCACCCAAGTGTTTGTTGTCCAGGAATTAATTGTTACTATTACTTGTTGTGTTCCTGCAGCACGATAATGACTGACAGAAGTCACTTAGTTAGAAGAGAGAAGAGAATGATACAATTTGTTGATAACAAACACTTAGGCGGGTGGGCGGGAACACAATTTTTAAATTCTGCGCCAGTAGTTTCAAAACGTGTTACCCGTCCACCCATCCGAGTGTTTGTTATTCAAGAATTTAATGTTATTACCACCGGTCGTGTTCCTGCAGCTAACACACACGAGAAATTAACTGACAAATGTCACTTAGTTAGAAGAGAGATGTGGCGGAACTAACTCCTTGATAACAAACACTTGGGCGGGTAGGCAGGAACACAGTTTTTAAATTCTGCGTCAGTAATTTAAAAACGTGTTCCTCGCCCACCCACCCAAGTGTTTGTTGTCCAGGAGTTAAATGTTACTATCACCTGTCGTGTTTCTATAGCTTACACACACAAGAGAAAAACTGACAGATGTCACTTAGTTGGAAGAGAGAAGTGACGTAACCAGCTTTTTGATAAGAATACATGGGCGGGTTGGCGGGAACAGAGTTTTCAAATTCCTCGCCGGTAGTTTAAAAACGTGTTCTTCGCCTAAGTGTTTGTTATCCAGAAATTTAATGTAACTACCACCGGTCGTGTTCCTGCAGCTAACATACACGAGAGAATGATTGACAGATATCACTTAGTTAGAAGAGAAAGGTGGCGAACTAGCTAACACAATTTTCAAATTCTTCGCCGGTAGTTTGAAAACGTGTTTCTCGCCCACCCGCCTAGGTGTTTATGGTCCAGGAATTTAATATTACTACCATATGTCATGTTTCTGCCTCTAACACATACGAAAAAATGACTGACAGATATCACTTAGTTAGAAGAAAAATGTGACGTAACCAAATTCTTCATAACAAACACTTGGGCGGGTGGCCGGAAACAAAGTTTTCAAATTTCTCACCGGTAGTAGGAAAATGTGTTCCCCGCCCACCCGCCCAAGGATTTGTTGTCGAGGAATTTAATGTTACTACGACCGGTCGTGTTCCTGCAGATAACACACACGAGAATGACTGACAGATGTCACTTAATTAGAAGAGAGAAGATGATACAATTTTTTTGATAACAAACTCTTGGGCGGGTGAGCGGGAACATAACATGTCAAAATACTGGTTCAATATTCATAAACTGTGTTCCCGTTGAGCCCGCCCAAGTGTTTGTTATTAAGAAATTGGTTATTTCACCTCCCTCTTCAAACTTAATGACATTTGTCAATCATTCAATCGTGTTTTTGCATTTTCTGAGCAATTTTTATGAAGAAAATGCGTTTTTTTATGCGATTTCAAACAGATTTCATAAAGAAAATGTATTTTTGAAGCAATTTTTATCTAAAAATTTGCTTTTTAGGCTATTTCAATTAGATTTTAAACAAAAAGATGCAATTTTAAACAGATTTCATGCAAAAAATACATTTTAAAGTAATTTATATGAAAAAAATGCGTTTTCCGGTCAATTTTTTTGTAAAAAATGCGTTTTTCTTGCAATTCTAAACACATTTCACGCAAAAAGCTAATTTTTGAAACAATTAATATGCGTTTTTAAGGCTATTTTATGTCAAAATGCATTTTTTTGACCAAGAAAGTACGGTTTTTAGGTAACTTTATGCAGATTCATGCAAAATATTATTATTTTTTCGACAATTTTAAATAGAAAATGCATTTTTGGAGTAATTTATATACAAAAACGCGTTTTTTTTGGACAATTTAAAATAAATTTTATTAAAGGAAATGCACTTTAAAGCAGTTTATATGCAGAAAATGCTATTTTAAGCAAAAAATTTACACAAGAAAAGCATTTTCTGAGCAATTTGCATGCAGAAAGTGTGTTTTTTCAATAATTACAAAAATAGAAACTAAAAACCCTCAAACATATCTAGAAACTGTAATGTATATTTAGGAACTGTCAAATATAATTTTCAACTGTCAATCATATTGTAAAAACGTTAAACATATATTTTCAACAATAAAATATGTATCTAAAAACTTTTTGTAAACTGTACAATAATAACTGTCAAAGATATTTTGCAACTATTGAATGTCAAACAAAAATTATTTAGAAAATGTCAAACGTATCTTTTAACTGTCAAACACATCTAAAAACTGTCCAAAATATTTTGCAATTGGTATATACTTTTAAGAACTGTCAAAGTTATTCAACAACAACATGTTTAGAAACTGTCAAACATAATTTAGCAAATATTGAGCATATTTTTAAACAAGCATTATCTAAAAGCTGCCAAACATTTATTCTACACACCAAATTTTATATTTGACAGGTGTACAAACATTTTTGATGTTTGACAGTTATAAACGTCAAAAAATATTTTTTGACATTTATAATTTGTTGTGTGTTTTAGATTATTATTAACATTAATCAACGTCAGCTATGGAATTCGTTGACAGATTAGCAATATTGGTACCAATTAAATGCAATAAATTCTACGATTAGGAACAATGTGTTTATAATCGAGAGATACAAAACACTTTATATTCTACCGCGCCCAAACATTCCACGGAATATGAAATTATCATTTATAAATCGCGCATTTATTAATTGTAATAATCTGGCGCGGTGCAACCAACATATTTATTTACGCTACGACCTCTACTTTACACCACATGACATGTGAGCGACGTTGTTGTTAGTACATGGTTTTACAATAAATCATAAATTGTATACTAACAATTTTTGTTACAATTAAAGGTCAAAATATTAAAATCCAAGTAATTAATAATTAACATAATTAAATGAGGCGCAGTCATGATGACAATAATAAAAGTAAAATGCACGAAAGGTCAAATTGAATTAGTCCCCAATGATCCCAATATATATACAATCCGCTTATAAACTCGAAACACATTCAATTTAATTAAACCATTAACTGTTTGTTGTGTGTGTTGGTCTACCATGCAAGCAAGCAAGCAACCAACACAAACACTATATTTAGAATGCAGCACACTTTTCTTATTCAGTTTCTACCTCATTATAAGAAAATAAAATTAAACAAACAATGCAACTCGCGCTCGTTGCACCGAGAAACACCATTAATTAAATCGAATTGATTGGATTGCACAATCGACATGGAGAAATCGTCACAAGGCGAATCACTTAATTGTTACAATTAAAAAAAAAAACTAGCAGATTCAATTAACAAATAAAAATTGGGTTAACTGATCATATCAATAACATTAATAATTACAGAATTATTTATTCAAATTTGTCTTTCGCTATCATGTAATGCCGTGGTCATACAAGGCACACTGATGAGGTTTGTAGAACAGTAATCGTTAGATTAAATTTGATTAATAATAATAATAATAATTCATTTAGTTCTGAAAATTAAAAACAAATTAAAGTTTACTAATTACCTTGCTTGTTATGATTAAAATGTGACATGGTAAACTTTAAGTTTAACATCATATAGCAATTTGTCATCTCAATTATCTCAATAAAAGCAAAAGTTTTCCTCGAAGAGTAATGTTGCGTTACGTAATTGTATAATTCGAGTCCCAGTTACGGGGCATTTCCACAAATGATCTTTGTGCATTAAGTCGGATTAATTTTGTGCGGTTCCTATTATTAGCCCTCCACGGTAATTTCCCAAGTGACCGAAACACATAAAACGCAAAGTCATTTTTTTCTCTCTTGTTCGAGTTAAACCTACAAATGAATCTGCTCGCATAAACTCTCAACATTAATTAAACGTTGCTGCTGATTTCATGTTTAATTAACATTATGCAAACAATGCAATTATAAGTCAAAACTGGTTTACAGAAATAAGGAAATATTTATTATAAATAGGTCACGGGTTGCTTAATATAATTCTCTTGTGTCATGAATATCAGATGAATTCGAATTTGTTGTTCCCATCTTTATCTGAAACAAAACAAAATTGAATTAGTTATGAAATTAAGAAACAAATAAATTAAAAATGTATTTTCTAAGCTATCAACAAAGAACTTTAAAAAATTTATAATCAAATTATAGCAAACCAATAATGAAACCTGTGAATTCATCAATTTCTAGCACTTGTCAATTTGGAAATTGTTTTTTGGTTAATTAACTTTTTTTTTTAGAAAATCGCTTCTATTTGTCAGTTATAGCTCTTCAGTTGTCTAATTGATAAATTGTATTCCTGATAGGTTTGACATTTCTCTCATTTCTCCAACGTCCCAATATCCGATTCGAAGGACCATAATTTTTATTGCAAATTATTTTTAACAATTTTTAGATATAAATGACAGTTTTTGTATTCGCAATTTAACTTTTACTGCCAATTTTAATATTTAAAACCATAATTTTTAAGCCGGATTTTGGAATTTATGACCAGATTTTCAAATTTATAACCGGATTTTATTATTTACGTCAACATTTTAGCATTTGTAAACCTAATTTTCAAAACTATAGCCAAGTTTTGATTTTTAAAAATTGAATTCAAGTGACGTAGCTACGATTTTTGGGCCTCACCGCAAAATATTTCCTTAAAAACTGTTTTAGAAAAAAACGTTCAAAATTTTGTAATTTTTGTATAGCAAAATCCGGTCTTTAAACATTAAAACTAAAATAATAAAATCTGACCATAAACTGTTGAAAGTGTAAAATTCTATTTATGAAATGCCAAGAATAGTAAAATCTAACCATAAAATAAACAAAAAGTGGTTAGAAAATACTACAACCGGACCATAAGCTATTCAAAAGTGCAAAATTCTATTTATAAAATATCAAAATTAACACAATTTGGTTATAAAATATTAAAATATTGTCAGAAAAGAACCATAATGTGACCCAAAACTACTGCTAAGGCCAAATTCTATTCATAAAATGTAAAAAACAGCAAAATCCGGCCTTGAATCATCCAAATATTGTCAAAAAGCACAAAAACTTAATAAACTGTTAATTAAAAACATCAATTTTTTTTATGGATTGTCAAAAATAACAAAAACCAGCCATAAAATTTGATAAAAAATAGTTCAATCCGGTCAACATTGAAATATTTTTAAATAAAATTGAAATCCGGCCAAAAATGGTTTAAAGTCTAAAATTTCATTCATGTCAAAAACAGAAAAATCGGGCATTGACACATCAAAGTTTTGCAAAAAACACCAAAATCCGGCTATAAACTGTTGAAAAATATAAAAAAATTATGAAATTTTAAAAATAGCAAAAACCTGCTATAAAATATCAAAGTTTTTTTTAGAAATACATAGCAAGTTTTAGTCATAAACTGTTGAAAAGTGCAAAATTCTGTTTATAAAAAGTAAAAAATAGCAAAATTCGGTCATGAAATATCAACATATTATTAAAAGAAACTAAAATCCTGCTACTAACTGTAGAAAAGTGCAAAATTCGATTTATGGAATGTCAAAATGAAGTATAAAAATATTGTTTGAAATTAATGTGGAGATTCTTGTTTACTGATATCTTAACCACTGATTAGCTCGTAAACCTTTGAAGATGGTGAACGGATAATGTTTTCTAGTAATTTCCGCAGTAATTCCTGCAAATATTAAATTGAGGTTTGACAATTTGAATTCAGCATACTTGATTTTATTAAAAATACTTAATTTGGTATTGAGCTTTACGTAATTCTGGAAATTAATAAATTTCCGTCAAAATTACGTTATTTAGTTTCAGTTTTTGCAGTAATTCCTGCAAATATTAAGTTGCGTTTTAAACATTTAAATGCAACATACTTGATCTTATTAAATAATACTTAAGACTGCATTTGGCAACTTCCCAGTTTTACGTAATTTTAGAAATTAATCAATTTCCGTCAAAATTACGGAACTTAATTTGAGTCCCTGCCATTATCTATGGTGGTTTAAAAATTTAGATACAACTTACTTGATTCTGTTAAAAAAATACTTAAGTGAGTACTTAAGAGTTTTCAAACCTTACGGAATTCTAAAAATTAATAAAATTTTGTCAAAATTAGGTAATTTAGTTTGAGTTTTTGCAGTAATTCCTGTAATTATTAAATTGCAATTTGAAACCTTGGGTGCAGGCTGTTGATCTTATTAAAAAATACTTTAGTAAGTTCCTAAAAACTTTCAAGCTTTACATAATTCTGGAAATTAATCAATTTCCGTCAACGTTATGTGATTCAAGTTGAGTTTCCGTACTAATTCCTGCAAGTATTGATTCACGGTTTACAAATTTGGATGCAGCATTCTTGATTCTATTAAAAAAATACTTAAATTGGTACTGAGAAGCTTCCAAGCTTTCCGTAATTACGAAAATTAATCAATTTCCGTCAAAATTGCGTAACTTAATTTGAGTTTTTGCTTTAATTCTTGCAAATTTGAAGTTGCGGTTTGAAAACTTGAATGAAGCGTATTTGGTTTAATTAAAAAATACTTAAATTAGTACTTGGAAGCTTTCAAGCTTTTTGTAATATCAATTTCCGTAAAAATTACGATTACGATTATTGAGTTTCCGCAGTAATTCCTGCATTTATTATATTGTGGTTTGAAAATTTGGTTGCAGCTTACTTGATTCTATTAAAAAATACCTAAGTCGATTATTAGAAGCTTCCAAGCTTTAGGTAATTCTAAAAATTAATCAATTTTTGTTAACATTTGCTCACTTACTTGAAGTTATGTGAATTATTTACTTGAACACTTGATTAAGTTTAAATTGTGTGGGCGTGTGGTTTAAACTGGTGTTCTCGCCCACCCGCCCCAGCGTTTGTGATCCAATGTCCTGAACACAAACAGTTGGGTGGGTGGGCGGAAACTAAGTTTAAATGATCGTGTGGTTTTGAACTGGTGTTTTAACAACTTTTCCCGATGGTTTCTGAAGCACGATTCTATTTTCTAAAGCTATTCTCTAATTATTCTGTTAATGAATACCGTTCGAATCACAAAACACATTTTGGAAATAGCATAGATTGTTTTTTGGGCTTTACTGCATTGAGATGGCAAAGACGGTTTTTGACAAAAACGTAAATTTTTGAAATAAACAAACCTCAGAAGGCTTTAAACTAAAATAACGTCGGAAGACTTGCTGTGCTTGTGGGCCTTTCCACATTGCATACGTTTGCTTATCGGTAGCTCCGCCACTGGTTTCTAAACAAGATTTAAGCATTTCTTTATACCTTTGACCATTCCTGAATGTGTTTAATAATTATTGATAGGTTTGACATTTTCAAAATAGTATTAAAAATATGCTGCTAACTATAAATTTAGTATTATGTTTGACAGCTCTTAAATATGTTTGTTAAGTTCTAAATATGATTGACAGTTATTGCATGTTCTGCATCGTTAGATTGAGTTTAAATAAATTATTAATTAATTTTATAGTTCCAACTGTCAAAGAACTAAGGTGTCATCAAAATGTAACTAAAAACTGTTCGATTTTTCAAAATGTTTTTTAATATCAATTGGCACTTTTTGTTAACTGTCAAATTGTGCAGTAATCTGTCAAAATGTTTTCCAACTTGTTACAATATTATTTAAAGTGTCAAAATATAATATAAAGTGTCCAAATATTCTTCACAACTGTCAAAATACGTTTCAATAATTTCAAAATTCTTATGTCAAAATTATCAAAAATGGAACCAAAAATTGTTTTGAATTGTCAAAATGTTTTATAATACTTATTGGCACTCTTTGATGACTTGATAACTATCAAAACGTACTGTAAACTGTCAAAATATGTTCCAACTTGTCATAATGTTATTTAATACGTTTTTGCTAGTAACTAAAATATACTCCAAACTGTCAAAATATTCTTCACAACTGTCAAACTGTTTTCCAAACTTTAAAAAATAGTTTCAAACGATGAACTGTACTACAGCCCTCCTTACACATACACACAGTTCAATGTTTCTCTTAATAGGGGGCATTGCGCTACCACCTCTTACATTAAATAATTAAATTATTTGTATAAGAATAGATGAAGAATAAATATCACACGGATAAGTAGTCTGAAAATAATATATAATTTAACTCTCGTTTTACATTTATAATAAAAACTGCATGTTTAGTAAAATTACGGTTGTTCCCAACAAAAAAATACGCTTCGATTATGCAAATTGTCGAAAATTGGGGGCAATTTAAGCAACAACAATGTAGCCCGAAAGGATAATCGGTTGAAAACACGTCAATCTATCTATCCGTATTATAAAGAAACAAAAACAAACGCAAATGATACTGAAAGAGAGGCCTTGGTAGTGGTACTGTGGTACTGTGGTACACACCCATGTATATAAATATTTCTATTAGATTTATGTCCCCCGCAGCTAAACGTATTCAATTGGTAGCCGACAAGAGATGCAAAAATTTAATAAAAAATAAAACGAAGCAACACTAATGGCTTTAATTTTGTTGCTGTCTCGATACCGTTACTACAGGGGCAATTTATGACGCTTTATGGTCCCGTTTTAGTGCATCTGATGATTATCGATTGCGATGATGAATTTATAATATTTTCAATCCATTCAATAAATCTGTGACAATATTAACATTAAGGTAATTAATAGTTGTCGCTTTAGCCATTGTCTTGAATGTATTAGAAAGCCCGTAATTTCCACTAGGAATCATAATCAAACAAGCAGACACAAGCACAAGCACGTCTTTTGTGTTCGACTTATTGAATAAAATCGTATGCTGCAACGAACAAATCCTAGATGACTTTCATGGATGGCCTCGATCAAAATAAAATGCATTCTGTTGCTGCATTTCTTGGCCCAAATTTCTACACAATTTCATAGTCGTCGTCGTCGCATCATCTGCGGAATCGATTAATTCCTTTTATTATGATTAGTAGATCTGACCCAAATGACAAGTAATACCGTTTTGTTGTCCCACAATGTTATTCATGATAAAACCTATCTGCATTAAATTACATCACTCTTCTCTTAAGACAGATTGAGTTTTAATGGTGGCCCGTAAATCCATTTAAAATAACAACACGCTCTAAATGTTTATTTTTCAATTTAATGCATCAAATTATGTCATAATGGTCATTATCATATTTGCAAGCTATGATATGTCAATCATTTGATGTCCTGATAAGTTATCTCAGTTGTTTGATGATGGAAGTTGTATAGGATCGTGCAGACAGGTCAAGAAATGCATTAATCATATGATCGAGCGTAAAGGGAGGCGGTCGGTCGGTCGGCCGGTCGGTGTATGAAGGTAATAAATATTCCCAAGTAAAAGAAAATGTGAAAATATGGGAGGGAATCAAGTAGAAGAAGAAAACGAAACACTTGTTGTGTTTGTGTCTCCAGTCACACACAGGCGCGCATATTCAATCTTGTCAAAGTAGTCGCGCGTTCGTTGCAGCCGGCCAGCACGTCCCTGTCGCTACGCTCGTCCCGCTCACGCCCACGCGATCCGATAGAGATGGAAGTCGGTGCGGATGATACTTTCTTTTTGATCGATGGTGAATACTCGCGAGCCGTTGGCACACTTGTTTAAAGAGTTTGTTCGTGGGCGGCGGTTCGGCAGGTTCTCAGCTGCGGACTTCGCGAATTTCCCATACATCGCGCGCGTTATATGTTTCTTATCAAATGTGCGCAATTTTTTTGTTGTTTGCGTTTGAGTGTGGCTGTGTCATGTGATTTTGTTTTGTGATTTTATTTGTTATTTTTTATTTGGATTTCTCTCATCATGCTGAAGATACAAATGCTGGAACAGCTTGTCACTAATGAAAACACCGGGTAAACAAACAATATTTTAAATAAATTATATTAAAGAAAAATCAATTATTAAAATAGTTGAATATATTTACATACAATTTAAGCCAAAAACTGTGGCAAACTATTTATTTAGCTATGACAAAAAAGATGTCAAACTAACAAAATTAATGTCATTCCCTTTTTTTAAATATACGTGAAATTACTGTCAAATAATATTGATTCTGACTAACAAATTTGTTCATTACTATTGACAGAAAACCTATAGAAATGTGTGTTAAAGCTCTCAACAAAAATGTGTCAAACTATGTCACAAATTGTATCAAACTATGGCTATAATTTTCAAAGTTGTGTCAAACTAATAACAATTTGTTTCAATTTATGTCAAATCAGAAATTGTTTAAAATTATGACATCAATTTTGACAAATTAAGTATAAAAATATGTCAAACTAAATTTTTTTAACATTTATAAAATTGCATGTCAATAAACAAGAGAAATGATTACTACAATTTATTTCAGAAATTGTGTCAAAAAAGTTGTCAAATTAACAAAAATAGTGTCACCAATGTTGCTAAAATTATGTTATGTCAAAATGCAGACATAAAATTTTCTCTAAAAAAAATTGATTAAAAATGTGTCAAACTTTTGGTACAAATTGTATCAAATATATGTCAAAACATCAAATAAACGTCAAAATAATCTATCAAACTATTCATATAATATATATTCTTTCAAATAATATTTGTTGTGGCAAATCAAATGTCATAAATTGTATCAAATTATATGTCAAATTTTTGTTATGTTTCAAAAACATCATTCAGTTGACATCATTAATGTCTTAATTATGTCATAATAGTATGACAAAAAATGTGTCAATTTATGTCACAAATTGTATCAAATTAAGTGTAAAAGTATTGGCATAATTGTGTCAAATTAAATTTTAAAAGACGTATAAAACAATTGACATAATGCCACAAATGTCAAAAAAATGTATCAAATAAATGGCATAATTTATAACAAATTTATCAAGTTATATGTCAAATTATTGTCATAAATTATGGCAAATCAAATATTAATGTATCAAACTATTGAGGTAAATTGTAAATGTATTATGACAAAACAAATGTCAAAAAATGTGTCAAATTAATGTCATAATTTATAACTAATATATTTGGAAAATTGTATCAAATTATATGTCAAACATAAATTGTTTCTATAATATTATATATTGTGACAGTTGATGTCATTCTATGACAGAATAAATTATAGGACAGTTGATTACATTTAATTACAGTTTTATGACGTTCTAAAACAATTGTTGACAATCTTAACAGTTAAAAAGATTCTATGATAGCTAATGACATTGTTCATGATTTTAAGACAATTGCTGACATTCTATGACTGTTGATGACAATTGTTAATTTTCTATGAAAGTTTATAACATTCTATGATAGTTAATGACATTCTAGGACAGTTGATGATAACTTTTGACATTCTATGACAGTTGATGATATTCTAGGGTAGTTGATTACATTTAATTACAGTTGATGACATTATAAAACATTTGATGATATTTAATAACAATTAATGATATTTATTGACAGTTGATAACGTTTTATGGAAGTTGATGATGTTCTCTAAAAGTAGATGAATGTCATCTATCTATAACACTTAATGATGATTGATAACAGTTGTTGAGCATTAAGTTTATATGACAGTGGATGATGTTTAATGACAGTTGATGATATTCACAGATAGTTGATGACAGTTTATAATAGTTAATAACATTTTATGATATTTTATGAGAATTGTTGACATTCTATGACAGTTGATGAATGACATCTATGACAGTTAATGATGTTTGATGCAATTGTTGAGTGTCATGTTTATATAACAGTGGATAATATTTATTGATAGTTGATGACATTCTTAGATAGATGATAGCGTATGATCGTTAATGACTTTCTATAAAATTTCATGTTAATTGTTGACATTCTATGACAGTTGAGGAAAAGTTAGTTAGTATTAAAGTTGATGACATTTCTAGGATGGATGATGATATTCTTAGATAATTGATGATATTCTATGACAGTTAATGATGTTTAATGACAGTTAATAACTTTATAAAATAGTTGAAAATCTAGAACAGTGGATGATATTTAATGACAAGGATTAAATGCCACGTATATATGACAGTGGATGGTAATTAATGACAGTTAATGACATTCTATGATAGTTGATGACATTCTAGGACAATTTATGATAGTTATTGACATTTTATAACAGTTGATAAAACTCTAGGACAGTTGATGACTTTCTAAGAAACAGTTGACAACGTTCTAAAATAGTTGATGACATTTTAGAATGATATATAACATTCTATGACAGTTTATAACATTCTAGGACAGTTGATAACATTCTATGATAGTTGATGATAATCTATGACACTTGGTAAGTGTTATCTATCTATATGCACATAATATTTAATGACACTAGTTATACTTCATGTTTATATGACAGTGGATAATATTTAATAACAGTCGATGACATTGTATTACATTATTAATAACAGTTTATAACGTTCTATGACAGTTCATTATAATTGTTGTATTTTATGTTAATTTTTGACATTTTAGTATTGATGAGATGACATTGTACGACAGTTGATAACATATTAGAACAAATAATGATATTCTACGTTAGTTGATGATATTTCATGACAATTGATGACATTTTATGTCAGTATGGCAATATATTGAATTCATATATTATTAAGTTGTTGATATTATTTAACAATTGATGACATAAAGTGACGATAGATGGACAAATGATAACATTTTTGACATTTCATGACAGATGATGACATTTTAAGACATTGTATCACATTTCATGACATATCACAAAATGTCATTTTTACTCAATTGATGACATTTTATGATTGATGAGATTATATGACAGTTGATAATATTTGATGACATTTAATGACACTATATGACAGTTGATGACATTATAGGACTATTGATAACGTTTTATGACAGTTGATGATATTCTATGACAATTAATGACATTCTATGACAACTGCTGAATATCATGTATCTATGACAGTTAATAATATTAACAGTTGTTAAATGTTATGTAATAATTGATGACATTCTAGAATAATTGATGACACTCTGTAACAGTATTAGGGTCCTCTATACTAAATTAGTTTCAGAAAAACTGTACTTCGTTAACTGGCTAACTATATTGGCGTGTAGGATTTGAAAAGTTGTACTTTAAACCCGCTTCTTTAACTCCGTTATTAAAAAAAAAAACTGAAAAAGAATAGATTTTTGTGATTTTTTTACAGAATTTATAGCATTTAAAAATGTTAGGTCATTGATTTTGTGTTGGAGATATTACTATCTTTCCAAAATAAAATAATTATTTTTTTTGAAAAACGTCGAATTTTTCTCATCACCGAAAATATTTTATGACATAATTTTATAAATAGAATGTTGCAGTTTTTAACAGTTTATGGTGAGTTTTGGTACTTTTTGACAACATTTTTATACTTTATAGATGGATTTTGCTGTTTTTGACATTCTATGAATAAAACTTTGCATTTTTTAACTGTTTATAACCGGATTTTGAATCTGTCTGACAACATTTTGATATTTCATAGCCGGATTTTATTATTTTTGGGATTTTATGAAAAAAATTAACAATTTATGGCCGGATTTTGATACTCTTCAACAATATTTTTGACATTTTATGAATAAAAACTTTTCAACTGTTTTTGGCCGGAACAGTTGACAAAATTTCGGTGCTTTTTGATAATATTTTAAAACTTTCTAGCAGGATTTTATTATTTTTGAAAATTTTTGAAGAGTAGGTGTTTTATAGCTATATTTTGCAATTTTTAAGACTTTATATATAAAAAGTACATTTTTTAACAATTTATAACAGGATTTTGGTGTATTCTGATAATTGTTTGAAACTTTTTGTCAGAATTTAGCTGTTTTTGACATTTTATGAACACAATTTTGATTTTTTAACCATTTTTTGATTTCTTTTTGCCATTTTTGGCTTTTATAACTAGAATATTGCAGTTTTTAACAATTTATTATGATTTTTGGAACTTTTTTACAATATTTTTATACTTTATGGTTAGATTTTGAACATTCCATGATTAGAATTTTGCACTTGATTTTTCATAGCTAAAATTTACTATTTTATAAATATAATTTTGGACTTTTTAATAATTTTTGGTCAAATTTTGATTCTATCTAAAAATATTTTAATGTTATATGACCGGATTTAGCTATTTTTGACTTTTTATGATAATATTTTGCACTTTTTATCAATTAAGATTAAATTTTTAACATTTCATGAAAAGAGTTTTGCACTTCTCAATAGTTTATAGCCGAATTTTGTTAATTTTTGCTGTTTCTAAGTCGGATTTTACATTTTATAAAAGTAAAGGACATCTTGTGACAATTGAGAACATTTCAAAAAAATTTCAAACAGTTAAGAATAAAAAGATTAGATTTGAAAACATTTGTAAACATTTTGAAACATTTGAGAATGAGAAGAATGACATTTGAGGACTTTTTCTGAAAATTGAAATTTTATGTTAGTTAAGAACATTTCATGACATTTGAGAACATCTGATGGCAATTGAGAACGTTTTATAAAAATCGAGAACATTTTATGAAAGTTGAGGACATTTTAGAACATTTTTATACAATTAAGAACAAGAAGAATAACATTTGAGAACATTTGATGACAATTAACAACATTTCAGAACATTTTTAAATAGTTGAGAATAGTGAAAAGTGTTCTGCAATATAATTGTTATAACAAATAAATTTCTAATAAACATATTGAACTATAACAACATTTAATGTAATGAAACTTTGCAAATGACAAACGATCTTTTATTTTAGAATACTTTTTTGTCACATTGGTAATTAAATGCGATCATAAAACATGAGTGCTCATCGGACAGACATTTTAATGACTGAAATTTCACAATCGTTGTTAATTAATTAATTTCACATTTAATTAACGAATGATGTATAAAACAACCGATGGATTATTTAATTAAAAATGAAATGGAAAGTTTATTTTTTTGGGAAATTGAAAATCAAATTGCAACCATCCAGATTCAAATTTAGTAAACTATTTGATGATTCATGGTAATTGATGCGTTCAGCTATTAATACAGATTGATGGCATTTATTGTCAAACACCCCTACTGCATTAAATCAAAGACTGTACAGTCATTTTAGGGTGATTCATAAATTGTTTAGTGAATCAATGCCCTTCCATCTATTGTATTTGAATCAAAAATGATGTCATTGGGTGAACATAATATTTATAAATAAAAATGCTTTCATTTAATAATCGATATTTATAACAAATCCATTCTATCGATTAACTAAATTGTTATTGGTTACAAACAGGAAACATTTATATTATTGATTAATTGTTTTAATATTACTACACACACATCTTTATCTATTATAAATCAAGGATGTGTCTGTCATATTTCTGCAATAATTTGTTAGTTTAGTTTGTAAATGAATTAAAAGTAAGACAAATTGTTCAATTAGCATTGACACTAATTTCCATTTTCGTTCCGATAGAGTTTTCCTTATCGAATCCGTGTCACACGAATTCACAAAGACCTTCAACTCCGCAGTTAAGCTCATTAAATATTAAGCTCAGAAAATGATTATAAAAGACGAATTGTGTTTGCGGGAACCGTAAGCCTAAATGTAGTTTTAATTATGCATGGATTAACCCGAATATCTCGGTGTAATTAATTTCATTTGTTATTAAAGTTTGTCAGATGTTAAGTCAGCACAAATGATTTTAATTACATTTTAGTCAATTGTTTTTTTTTTAAATTAAATATTAAATGTTTAATTTTATAAAATATTCTCATCTGTTACAAGCTATTAGAAAATGTTCTGAAATATCAAATGATTATAAAATGTGGCCAACTGTCATAAAATGTGTGCTATATTCTGCTTGTCACATAGTGAAGCCAACATAACAACGTGCTATGCCCACAATTGATGTCTCGCGTTAATTGTGAACATATGCCTTATGAGTAAAGTTTTATTTTACAGTTTTTGGTAAACAATAATGAACACAATAAAATATATAGTATTTGTATACACTAAAGTAAAAGATTTATTGGCATTTTTGATTAAGGGCGAAAAAATTTATACAGCTGACGACACACACAGTGGTCATCTTGGCTTCACCGCGTTGGCAAAAGGCGTGTCTATAAAGTGTGTATTGTTTAAGTTCTGAATCTATTCTATATGTTCTCAACTATTATAACATGTTCTTAAATTTGAAATAATGTTCCTGAACTGTTGTAAAATGTTCTAAACTATCCCAACATGTTTTTAAATGTGCAAACATGTTCCTAAACTATGAGAAAATGTTCTCAACTGTCATAAAATGTTCTAAATTTTATAAAATAATCTCAACAGCCGCAAATTGTTTTGAAACTGTTAGAAAATGCTTTGTACTTTGTTTTCAATGTGTCATAAAATATTGTTAATTAAGATACAATGTTCTCAATGATCATATAAACATTTTCAAGCTGTCATAAAATGTTCTCAAGGTGTCAACAGATATTATTAATTAACATAAAATGTTCTCAAGCAGTCATAATGTCCTCAATTGTCATACAAAGTTTCCATGCTGTCATAAAATGTTTGCAAATCCTACAAATTGTTCTGAATCTACTAGAATTAATCTGAACTATTTATTCCTAAACTGCCAAAAAATGTTGTCTATTATTACAAAATTAAAAAAAAAAAAAAAAAATAAAATTCCGTAAGTTGTTCTTATCTATCATAAAATATTCCGGAAACGTTAAATAATATACTATTTAATGTCTGATTTTTGCATACTAAATTATTCAAACTAATTTCCTAATCCATTCATTATTGATTCGATACATTATTTATTAATTTATTTAACAAACCTTGCCATACATAACCAACTAATTTTCATAAACTAATAAAAATTAAGCAAACGCAACAAACATTGCGTACGTTTCAATTAACAAAAAATAATGAAGCATGAGAAAGAATTGCCTTCGAAATTCGACTGTATTATGAAACTGCTACTACATATTTTAATATTTTTTTGTAAAAAAATTAAAACTTTCATTACAATTCTTTACATGCAATTATTATCATATTAACTCATGTTTTTCATCTATCTCATTGTTGTTCTGATTGTTACAGGTAAGGATAGCAGCAGCAGCAGCATTTCCCTTTTACTTTAATTGCAAACGGAAATAGGAAAGCGGCGATTCATGTTAAAATGAATTGAATTTAGGTAAGAGGTTTTTGTGTTGCTAGAATAAAACAATAATTTTGAAATCAATTGGATTTGTCGGATAATCATTGACAAGGACGTATGTAAAAGTGGTTTTAGGCTTTGAAATTGTTGACAAAAGAATCCCTTTAAATGAAGCGATGCAAAATAATTGAGGTTATGTTACAATGCAAAATAGTTACAAAAAGCATGATAATTAATCAAGTATGTCAATTATTTTTTAAATAGATCAAATATGCTTAGACATTGCTATTTATGTACTATACGTCTAACAATTCGATTCGCAATTAAAATGCCTGAAACACTCCATTACTTCTTCACATGGATTTTTTTTAATTAATACGTTACGCAATCTCCATAAAAGCGATAACCTCACAACCAACAAATTAAATAAACACATATATCGACAGATTAAAATAAGTTTTGTATGTCGACATGGATTGATATCAAAGTAAATATTGATTAAGAAACCGACATTTTTTTGTTTTGTATTTCATGGAATCAGGTGAATTGATGGTGCGATTAGCATTAGTATAAAACGATTTTGAAACTATTGAATTTCTATTTTTTATTGCTTGATTTTTATAATTAATTAAACAATTAATTAATTGTTATCTAGTTTGCTGCTGTCTATGATAATAATAATTATTATTTGTCGAAAGATATTAACCTAATTATATTATTTATTTTTAATTATTAATTTGACACGTTAAATAAACATTGTTTTGAAATATTTATTACATTATTAATAATATTATCACTAAATTTGATTAAAGAGCTGTTAATTTATTAAATAACAAGTTGGTGTCAATTTAGTTGAGGTTATGTCATATCTGTCGAATCGATTTTATTACTACTTATGAAGTTGGCAGTACTGGTAATGAAGTACATTGTCAACAAATTTCATCAAAATCTAATGCGTGGTTTGCGAGTTATAAAGTTATTAAATAACTGCTGCTCTTCACAAATATGTTAATCGGAGTCAATTATATTGAGGTTAGGTCAAATCTGTCGAATCGAATTTAATACTAATTATGCATTTGGTAGTACTGGTAATGAAATACATTGTCAATAAACTTGATTAAAATCCAATGCATGGTTTGCAAGTTATACATTTTTTAAATAACTGCAGTTCTTCACAAATTTGTTAATCAAAGTCAGTTTAATTGAGGTTATGTGACAACTGTCGAATCAAATTTAATATTATTTATGCAGTTGGTAGTATTGGTAATGAAGTACATTGTTACTGAATTTGATCTAAATTCAATGCGTGGTTTATGAGTTATAAATTTATTAATTAACTGCATCTCTTCACAAGAATGTTAATTTAATTGAAGTTATGTCAAATTTGACGAATTGAATTTAACATTATTTACGCAGTTGGTAGTACTAATAATAAAGTACATCGCCAATAAATTTCATCAAAACCCAATGCATAGTTTGCAAGTTATAAATTTATTAAATAACTGCAGCTCATCACAAATAAGTTAATTGTTCACGATTACATTGAGGTTATGTCAAGTTGGTCGAATCAAATTTAATATTATTTAGGGAGTTGGTAGTACTAATAATGAAGTAGTACTAATAATGTCACTAAATTTTATTAAAATCCAATGCGTGGTTTGTTATAAATTTATTAAATAACTGCAGTTCATCATAAATATGTTATTTGAAGTCAATTGCATTGGGGTTATGTCAAATCTGTCGAATCGAATTTAATATTATTTACGCAGTTGGTAGTACTAATAATGAAGTACATCTTCACTAAATTTCATCAAAATCCAATGCGTGGTTTGCGAGTTATAAATTTATTAAATAACTGCTCTTCACAAACAAGTTAATTAACGTAAATTTAATTGAGGTTATGTAAAATCTGTCAAATCAAATTTAATATTGTTTATGCAATTGGTAGTACTGGCAATGAAGTACATTTTATCAAATTTCATTAAAATCCAATGCGTGGTTTGCGAGTTTTAAATTTATTAAACTATTGCAGTTTATCACAAAATATCTTAATCGAAGTCAATTATTTTGAGGTTATGTCAAATCTGTTGAAACAAAATTTGTCGGTATTTGTTTCTGATTATTGCACAGTTTAAAATAATTGAGGTTAGGGTATTTTAATAAAAAAAAATATACTTTATATACAAAGAAGAAAAAGGAAAAAAAATATATAACAAAGTAAAATCAGCACAATAAAGTATAATTTATTTTATTAAAATACCCTAACCTCAAAATTTGTCAGGTTTCAGTGATTTGTCAAACTTATGACAGTTGTCATACTAGTATAGTTCGGCCATCAAATGTTTTATAGCAATTTTGTGATAACTTTATCAAATAAACAAATAATATTGCTAATCTCACCCTGCCGAGGGTTGCAAATACAAAACGAATCTACACATTTGTTAGCATGATATAATACAAATTGGTGAATGATTGAAGAACTTATAATAATCCACTCACATTGTTTATTGAGTCAATTTATGTATTCATTCATTGCCATTACTTGTATGTATAATTGTGCTCGTATAAGTATAATAACTTTCCTCTTTAGCAAACACACTGATTGTCTGGACATAACACAATCGCATATTCATATTGTACAGTTAGTTATTGACCCACATTACATATAATATATATTCGGCGATCGCCTCCTTCGCATTCCATTTATAAAAAAGAAGGCATACATACATACATATTACATACCACCGATCGAGAATTGATATGCACGCGACGACGACGTGGTGCAATGTGGACAATAAGAGAGGCATTTGGATGTGCGAGCGACATACCAACAAATGCACATTACATTTCTAATCTTTTGTGAAATCGCTATTTCTTTTTAATATTAATTAGAAAACTTTCAAAAACATAGTTTTCTTTTAAATATTTTATGGTCTAAACAATTTGGTGAAAATTTTGTAATCTTAGCTGGAAAATTGTTTCTTCTACTGAAAATTTATCAAATTATCTACTTTTCTAAAAATATTTTTAAAATAAATTTCATGCAGGAAGTAAGATTGGTTTCAAGAAGAACTAGACACGATTATTCCAAGCAAATTAATCCTTCTACTAATGCCATGTATCATTTATGCTTTGTTCCGTTAAGCCTTAAGGATATTAATAGCGAATGGGATGGATAAGAAGGGAAAAAAATAAACACACACATGAGAAAGAGTATTTGTTGGCAGATGTGTGAGTGTGAGTGTGTGTGTATTGGGCTCATCCAAGTCTCCTGAGACAAACCACATGTTGGTATGCTATGTGAGTGCATTTATGAAATATTTTGATAACAAACTATTACATTCACTCGACTACTTAATTCACCAAGCTCTAGCTAGCTAGCTCAGAGCGCTCGTAATTTATTAAATGCACTTATTGAGAGTTCGTGTTACGCAACGCCCCACAAACTTTATACGACTGACATAATTTATTAAATATTTTTTTATAATTAAAAAGATTTATTAATTAGTTTAAATTGTATAATTTTTAGACAAATTCTTAATTAATTAAAATTTGTTTTCAATATTAATTAAGTAGTAGTTTATTAACAAATTTTATTATATTCTTGTACTAACAAATATCATGCTGGGGGTCTAGAGATCGAGTCTCCTTAAACTAAATTGGTATTAAATTTCATTTCGCATTGATGGTAAACATAATTGATTATATAATTTCTTCATTAGGACGTTATAGTAATAATAACAATAATAATAAAGCCCGTCTGTAGAAAGTTGCATTACAAGTCATACTTGTATGGATTATGACATATCCATTGATTTATGTTGACATTTTTATTATACTTAGTTACTATCGGTATGCCACGCACTCGCTTCACGTCCATAAAAATCCATAGCTCATCCGATCGAAAATATAATTTTCAATCAAAGCGGGCGTTGTGTAATAATTCAAACGATAATTAAAATCCCACCTTTATTTTATCGCATTTATTAATATAGCGATACTATCCGGCCTCAATGTAATTATAAACAAAGCGAATTCTGTGGTGGAGATTGCTTGCTTTACCAATACAATTAGCTAAGGATATGGCCTTAGGGATTCAGTTAGGGATGCACTTAAGGGGAAATTGAACGGAAAGTTCTTTTTCTTGTGTACGTGTGTGCGAGTGTGTAGTTGATTCGATTAAATGTTGCTAGACACAGCAAGATGTTAACAATGTCGGAGGCCAAGGGATTTTATTTTCTTGAACTGAACGCAATTTTCCTTTGGGATTAATTTAATCAAATTGTACAAATCTTCGTTACCATTAAATCTGGACGTTAAGCGGTGGTTTTTCGTAAAGATCTTATCAAACCAAATAAGAAAACAATCTTAAAATTTATCTATTTTTGAAATCTAATCATATAATAATATAAACAAAATTAAATTTTGTTAAAATAAAATCCGGTTTTTTAAATCGAATCCGACTTGGTAATAATAAAATCCGGTTATTTAATATCAAAATCCGTTCTTTATAATTATATCCGACCTTTTAATAATAACACAAAATCTGGTTTTTTAGTCTTAAACTGAAGAATTTTTTTAGTTTCACGGTTTTTTTAGTGTCTAAATGGAAGTATTTTGGTAGTCCCACGGTATTTTAAAGTTAAAATGGAAAAATTTTGGTAGTCTCACGGTTTTTTAGTGTCTAAATGGAAGAATTTTAGTAGTCCCACGGTTTTTTAGTGTTGAAATGGAAGAATTCCAAAGAAATTTGGTAGTCCCACGGTTTTTTAGTGTTGAAACGGAAGAATTTTAGTAGTCCCACGGTATTTTAGTGTCTAAATAGAAGAATTTTGGTAGTCCCACGGCTTTTTATTGTCTAAACGGAAGAATTTTGGTATTCCCACGGTTTTTTAGTGTCGAAACGTAAGAATTTTAGTAGTCCCACGGTTTTTTAGTGATAAAACCGAAAAATTGTGGTAGTCCCACGGTATTTTAGTGTTGAAACGGAAAAATTTTGGTAGTCCCACGGTTTTGTGGTGTCGAAATGGAAGAATTTTAGTAGTCCCACGGTTTTTTAAGGTTGAAATGGAAGAATTCCGAAGAAATTTGGTAGTCCCACGGTTTTTTAGTGTTGAAACGGAAGAATTTTGGTAGTCCCACGATATTTTAGTGTTGAAACGGAAGAATTTTGGTAGTCCCACCGTGTTTTAGTGTCTAAATAGAAGAATTTTGGTAGTCCCACGGCTTTTTAGTGTCTGAACGGAAGAATTTTGGTAGTCCCACGGATTTTTAGTGTTGAAACGGAAGAATTTTGGTAGTTCCACGGTTTTTTAGTGTTGAAAGTCAAGAATTTTGGTAGTCCTACGGTTTTTTAGTGTCGAAACGTAAGAATTTTAGTAGTCCCACGGTTTTTTAGTGTTAAAACGGAAGAATTTTGGTAGTCCCATGGTATTTTAAAGTTAAAACGGAAAAATTTTGGTAGTCTCACGGTTTTTTAGTGTCTAAATGGAAGAATTTTAGTAGTCCCACGGGTTTTTAGTGTTGAAACCGAAGAAATTTGGTAGTCTCAGGTTTTTTTAATGTCTAAATGGAAGAATTTTGGTAGTCCCACGGTATTTTAGTGTTGAAACGGAAAAATTTTGGTAGTTCCACGGTTTTTTAGTGTCTAAATGGAAGAATTTTAGTAGTCCCACGGGTTTTTAGTGTTGAAACCAAAGAATTTTGGTAGTTTCACGGTTTTTTGAGTGTCTAAATGGAAGAATTTTGGTAGTCCCACGGTTTTTTAGTGTCTAAATGGAAGAATTTTAGTAGTCCCACGGGTTTTTAGTGTTGAAACCGAAGAATTTTGGTAGTTTCACGGTTTTTTTAGTGTCTAAATGGAAGAATTTTGGTAGTCCCACGGTTTTTTAGTGTTGAAATGGAAGAATTTCGAAGAAATTTGGTAGTATCACGGTTTTTCAGTGTCTAAATAGAAGAATTTTGGTAGTCCCACGGCTTTTTAGTGTCTAAACAAAAGAATTTTGGTAGTCCCACAATTTTTAGTGTCTAAATTAAAGGTTTTTGGTAGTTCCACGGTTTTTTAGTGTTGAAACGGAAGAATTTTGGTAGTCCTACTGTCTTTTAGTGTCTAATTGGCAGAATTTTGGTAGTCCTAAGGCTTTTTATTCTCTAAATGAAAGAATTTGGGTAGTCCCACGGTTTTTTAGTGTCTAAATAGAAGAATTTTGGTAGCTCTACGGCTTTTTAGTGTCTAAACGGAAGAATTTTGGTAGTCCGACAATTTTTAGTGTCTAAATTAAAGGTTTTTGGTAGTCCCACGGTTTTTTAGTGTCTAAGTGGAAAAATTTTGGTAGTTCCACTGTTTTTTAGTGTTGAAATGGAAGAATTTTGGTAGTCCTATTGTTTTTTAGAGTCTAATTGGAAGAATTTTGGTAATCCCACGGTTTTTTAGTGTAGAAACGGAAGAATTTGGGTAGTTTTACGGCTTTTTAGTGTCCAAATGGAAGAATTATGGTAGTCTCACGGTTTTTTAGTGTTGAAACGGAAAAATTTTGGTAGTCTTACGGCTTTTTAGTGTCTAAATGGAAGAATTTTGGTAGTCTTACGGTTTTTTAGTGTTGAAACGGAAGAATTTTGGTAGTCCCACAGTTTTTTAGTGTTGAATCGGAAAAATTTTGGTAGTTCCACTGTTTTTTAGTGTCTAAATAGAAAAAATGTTGGTAGTCCCACGGCTTTTTAGTGTCTAAACGGAAGAATTTTGGTAATACCACGATTTTTCAGTGTCTAAGTGGAAAAATTTTGGTAGTCCCATGGTATTTTAAAGTTGAAACAGAAGAATTTTGGTAGTCCTACGGTTTTTTAGTGTTGGAAAAATTTAATGCATAAACAAATGTCTAAAGAAGCATGATTTTAATTATTTTGTATAATTTTAATTGATTACAAAAGAATTTTATCTTTTCAATGATTTGATTTCTTTATTCCATTCTTCTGAGCATGATACGCAATAAATCAAATCGAACAATTTTCAATAAATCCTGTTATCTGCAATCGCAACAGTAACACAATCTCCGATCTGTTCATTAAATTCGAATTAATTGTATATATAGCTTGAGACGCAATTACAGTAATACCGCAATGACCTATTTGCGGCCTGCTGCATCGCATCTTCCCAGGATATCGCTTTGATGATTATTATTTGAAAACAATGACATTATCGCCTCGCCAAGCTGACTCAACTGCTGCAATGCCGATAATGGACCACATGTACCTAAGCTAATTGTATTTAGATTCAAATTATAATTAAAGCACGTTTGTTAAACATCTGCGTATTTATTTAAAAATATGGTTCATTAAACAGTTATTAGTAGAAGGATAAATATTTTAGTAAGAATAATATGTAATAATAAACTACAGTTTTTACAGAAGTAATAAGCTAACGTATTACTCTAGCCGAGCCGAAACTAGTAATGTGTTTGTAAGAATTAACTTGATGATAAAAACAGTTTTACTATTATTAATAATCTATTTATTATCTAAGACTCACAACATATTTCAACTGAACTGTCTTTGAACATAAATTAAATAAACTAAATCAAATTTTCCAAATTCTTACTACGCTAGATTGAAACATATTTCATGTTTGAATAGGTTTATTGATATTGAAAAGTAAACAAATTTTGACCCTTTGTGGCTGGCTGGCTTTATCAACTTGCAAATGCAGACAATAGTGTATCTATTTTAGTTTGTTTACATAAACGAATTCGCATCTGCATTATGCCGGAAATGCGTTTCTTATCATTTCGTTATAATTCTCCCATTGATTGGATAGGTCGTCATAATATTCGTTCAAACTAATCAAAACGAATGTTATGCCGGCTCGCTTGCAAAAGAGATCATCGAAAGGGAAATTAACATGAGGCAGTAAAACTAGTCTCGGTCGGCTCGCTAATGAAAATAATTTATGACATATTTTATTATGCAATTGAAGGAGGAGGCAATTAAAAATAAATTAGATGAGATATTATATTATATACGACGTGCATATTATACTATATTATTATTATGTTTGTAACATGCAAAAAATATTGTGATGCGGGCTGGGCTGTCACACTTCCTAAATGCGAAGATTGGATGCAATTACCGACAGTAATAAATGAGGTTTTTGTTCTTTTTGTTTACAACACTTTATATTTGTTACTTCCTTAATAATGTGACATGAATGAAACATTCATCCATTTTAAAATAAAGAGATTGTTTTATTTATTTTTAAAATTTCATAATGTGATACTTAGGAATTACTTAATACGTCACAACATAAAAATACCTTTGAATTACAACGAGTGAAACTATCACATTGAAGCTAAGAATATTATTATAGCTTTGCATTGAAAATGTGGTCAATTCAAGCTGCTTTTGTGAATTTTCAAAACTTATTTGTTTTGTACTAAATGTAATGAAACGAGAGAGATATAGATAGCTTGGAAGTGGTGCATTTTTGAAATAAAATTGACAAAAAAGTCTTATTTTATCCTAAAAATCAGTCCTGAATTTTTAGTGGTTTAACTATAAATCATCCTGTATGACTTTACGTCCCTAAAATTTTCTCAGGCCCAATCGTCCCATTACCCACTCTTATTTTATTTAAAAGTGCCGGTTTACATGATTAGAAAGCCAAAAAAAAAAAACAAACAATATTTTGAAAACCCGCAATAAGCCATTAGAAGTTGTTAAACAAATTTTATTCTAACAGTTAAAAAATTGTTATTATGTTTACAAATTTTGTTCTTAAATGTTTAAAATTTTGATTAATTATCATTTCTTTATTAAAAGTTAAAAGAATGATGATGAATGATGTGATCGTTTGACAAGGCTGTATTTTATCATTATAGGACCGGATTTTTAATAAAATTGCAGGATTTTGTTGTTAAAAGTTGGATTCTTACTTAAAAGATGTGTTTTATAATTAAAAAAAGACCGTTTTCAATAAAATCCATTAATGATGTTACAAAAATAAATAACTAACAATTTAATTTAAACCTTTGAACCATGTATACTAAATATGTAAATTCACATATTTTTTGTTTTTATACAGAAGAGAATATCCTATAAAATATGCAAAGGAAAGCCAATTTTAAAGTTGCAACGCTTCGCCCCCATCTTTTATTTCATTCGTTTTAATAAAGCGAATAAAACTTCCAACCCTCATGCTAAAATTTATTCAATTTGCGCTCGAAAATACGTCGTAAACATTTATAAAAAAAGTAAAATAATAAAAAATAGCAATTCTAATATAAAAAATGTTTGAGGTGACATTGATTGAATTTGCATGCCTGCCAGTCGAGGATGGCAGCAGTTTTTTTAGCAAAGGGGAAAACTTGTGAGCAATTTAAAGTTGCAATAAATAAAAGCAATAAAAGTGCCAAAACTTTATTATTGATTCCAAGCTTTGGCTGGCAAAACATTCTAATTAATTAATCTTATAATTGTTAACATTTTGATGAGTAAAAGTAAACATATTAATTTCACTTTCATGCTAATTAAATAATATTAATCGATTATATGTGTGCGTATAAAATTCCTCGGACATTATTCGAGCATAACGAATGTTAATTGAAAGTAATGAATTTTATTATTATATAAAAATCGATAGAATAATGACTAATTACAAATTGTTTGTTTGATAATTACCATATCAATAATTACTAATGGTTTAGATTGTAATTATAGATTGTATGGAAAAGTAGGACATAATTTCTTCTTTCAATCAATGAGAAATGTTATGATTCTCTTTTTATTTTCTCACACACACATTGAGTTTCCCAATGAAATGTTTTATTAATATTTACACACAAATATAAATATGGCGATGACGCTGTACATCCGTTGGTTGGTTAGTATTGCAATGACTGAACTTTATTTAGTACGCGCTCATTGTTGTTAATTATTCTGCAGACACTGTAATTGCAGCAATTAAGGATAAAGCTTCCGCGACGTTACTGTCGTGCGGAATATATCTACGCTTCATACAAAATTTTGCAAAAATAATAAATTATAATTATACAACATTAATTATTAAATGAAATAATAAAATAAAGTTTATTTTTATGAATACGATACTAGTTTCGGCTCGACTAGAGCCTTCTAAAGATGTAATAAATAAATATATTTTTATCGAATAAAATATTTTTTGTTGATTACTTTGATTAAATAATTTATAACATTATTACAAACACAAACAACTAATTAACACTTGTTTATTCAAATTTTGTGTATAATATAGTAATAAATTACCCAATAATTATAAAGATGTTTACCTGTTTGCTTCTCATGTCCATTGTTTGGAGCCAGCACGGGCACAGTTATAATTCGGCAAACACGATTCAAGATTTTTGGCTCCAGAAACGATTGTTACGTTATTAAACTTGTTGTGTCATCTATTTCTTGTGTAACTAATCATAATTTTATTATTTTGGGAACATTGTATATTGTTAAGCAATGATTTGCATAAATAATATTTATTTTTCAAGGATTCTGTAATGTTTTTTGATTGGCGATGAATAGATCTTTTGACAGTAATTGGCTATTATTGATTCTAAATTTGTGTTACATTAAATTAAAATAGTATGAAGTTTAAGTTGGGGGCCGCATATAAATTGGTTTAAAGTTAAACGAGTGTCGAGAGGGATATTAGGGTGTTCTCTGGGGCGGCATCCAGCGCCGCCGCTTTCCAGAAACCGGGCCATTTATAATGATAAATTATGTACTGCGAAGTCTCCCATATGAATAAAGGATGGAGTATTCATGTATAGTAATATTAGTAATGTTGTAAATGGGATGGCTGTAATGGTCGCTAATAAATTTCTATTTTGTGCGAAACTCTGCCGTACATTTTCTTAAATTTTGAAATATTACATACGAAATTAGGTCGAGCGGTATAATATGTAGCACGCATATAAAGTTTTTATGTTATAATCATTTTAGACGACTAAATTTTGTTAATTAATGTTTGGTTTGTTTATGAATTAATTTCTCGACTTTGATTTATTGTTGAACAGAATTTGGTTTGTTTCTGGACTAATTTTTAATCTTACTAAACTTCTTATCTTTAGTTTCTTTCTAAACAGTTTGTCACATGTCTAACTAATTTCTTATTTTTGGTTTGTATTCAAACTAATTTCTCAAAACTAGTTTTACATATTTGGTTTGTTTCTAAACTAAATTCTCATTTTTGGTATGTTTCTAAACTAAATCCTCACAATTAGTTTGTTCCTGGGCTAATTTTTCATATTTGGAATAGTTCTTATCTTTGTTTTGTTTCAGAACTTATTTGATTTGTTTTTGGACTATTAACTAAATTGCTTTTACATTCACAATAATACATTTTATTTAAAAAAATGGTGAATTTGTTTTAGGTTAGGTTAGGTTAGGTTAAGTTAAGTGGTGAATGTATTTTCCGATGAAAGTTTTTCCCCTTAAAAGGAAAAAAAAGTTAGTTTAAGTTAGGTTAGGTTAGGTTAGGTTTATTACTGAGCAATCATTCTCATCTTTAGTTTGTCTTTGAACTGATTTTTCATACTTAAGAACAAATTTTTTATTTTTGGTTTGTTGTTAACCAACTTTTTGTGTCTGGTTTGTTTCTAAGATAATATATTACATTTAGTTTACTTTTTTTTCATATTTGATTTGTTGTTGAACTAATTGTTTATTTTGCTGAACCATTTGCTAATTTTTGTACTCTTTTTTTTAACTAATTTGGTTTGTGGTTCAACTAATTTCTTGAGTTTGGTTTGTTTCTAAGATAATATCTCACATTTCAGTTTCTACGGCTTATTGCTGAATTAATTTATTAATATTGGTTTGATTCTGAACAAATATCTCAACTTTAATTGATTGTTGAACAGAATTTGAGTTTGTTCTAGACTAATTTCTAATTTTACTTCTAAGCTAAACTTTTCATCTTTGGTTTGTTTCTAAACTAATTTTAAACTTTTGCTTTGTTTCTAAAATAGTTTTTCATATTGGATTTGTTGTTTGGTTTGTTTCTAAGATAATAACAACTCACATTTAGTTTGCTTCTAAACTAACTTGCTTTTTTTACATTTTTGTTCACTTTTAAGGTTAATAAAAAAAAATTGTAACAAATTTCATGTTTGACAATATTTTGATTTGATAATTTGATTCAAACTTTTTGTTTTAAATTCATTTAAACCAAAATTTTACCGTTTTTTGTGATAAAATTCATTAAATTTTGACACCATTAGCAATAGTTCTTATCTTAATTGAGTTATTTAAAAAAAAAAATTTAAGCCAATTTAAGAATATTATATTTATTATTAATCGCTACTTATTTCAATAAATAAACTGATAATTTCTATTGTTGATTGTAATTTTAATAAATAAAAAATAAAATCTTCCTTTGCTGTATAAGGAATGAGAGTAAAAGGTTAAATAGAGAATAGAGTATATTTACATTTAATTTTATACACGACTGATATTTTTGAGCGATAATAAAAGGTGGAATTTATGTGGCACATGAGACCGAATACAGTGCTGGCGCAATATGTATGTAATGTACATAGCTGGAGCCGTTGGTGATGGTGGTTGGTGGAGGAAGAGGAAAGAAGTGGATGTACTGCGAGGCTCTAGTAGATAGATACGGGAATAAATTTAAACACAAACAATAAATGTAGATTTCAGAGATATTAGATTTCAATACGGTCTTCGTGTTTGTCCTTCGTGCGGGGACCGTAAATCAGTACACTGTGGGCAGAAATTAATAGGAAAAGAGCAAATGATTTGCATAGACAATGGCCGGTATCGATCGTTTAGCCGGTTTATTTACGGCCCTCGTGGTACTCATTACCACCGACAACACACAACACAACACAACACAACAACATTTATTTATTTAATCATTTCAACCACCATAAATAAACTGTTAAAATATTTGAAGATGAATACAGTTAGAATAATAGTTGGACATCCGAATATCTTAAAGGCTAATGCACGCCAGTTCAGTTCTCACGGCTATGAAACCGAAAACTGTGCTTTCGTTTTCAAAAAACGTTCCATTTGCAGGAAACACAATACCGAATTCCCGCGCCCATTTCCTCAATTTTGATATTGCCCACCTAATTAAAAATAAACTAAATTATACACACACACACACACACACAACGACGTAGCAAGAGATTCGTATGTGGCCGTAACGGAATGTGCGTGGAGGAAGAAGGAGACGACGCATATACTGGACTGGTTTTACTTTTTTTTATTTAATTCTTACTCACGGGAATCTTAATTCATGGTGTCGCTGCAATCATAACGCAGCCTATTAATTAAATTATTATATGTTTGCGTTAGGCTTTAACCTGCGCTTCCTATAAATTTACTCGGCAATGATTAGATAAGTTCAATGGAATTGAAATTTGTAATTGGTTATAAAGTAGCAAAAATCTATTTTTTATAAACCTAAAGTGTCCCGAAGGAAATGTATTACATTGCATAGATAAGCAATTACGATTAAGGACGCAATCTAATCTTTCAACTATAAATTGCTGCATTCTGTCACATAATCTGGGATTTGCATGAAAATAGTCATTGCTGTAACACAGGGGTGGAGATTAAGAGTCGCTCGTAAATAAGATTAAAATGCAATTTGCGCGTATGCTGTGGCACGTCCAGCCAGAGTCTCTGTGCCCAGTGTGCATGAACCTTATTCATAATTACTGGCTGCATTTACACAGCGAGCGAACGGCACATATACGCACACACTCACACACACACAACAGACATCGTGCACATATGAATAGTTATGGCTCAATTAGCGAGTCCACTCTGGTGAACACTGACTGCGATAGCGATTCGTCCCATTGCATCTATGTATTCTGCTGCATTCATGCGACTGGAAATTGGAAAATGATGGAAATTACAAAATGCAATACAATTAAATCGTTTAGAATTGTTTGCATATTCATATTTTATGTCTGACTTTGATTAATGTTAACTACTCGTGCATTCATACTTTGTTTTCATTACATTCAACTGTTTTGACAAATTATTATTTGTCATTAATTTTTCAAATATATATCTTGATATTTGTTGTCATTATTTGCAAGATTTTGACAGATTATTATTCTATCTAGATTCATTTAGTCATTATGATAAGTCATTCTTTAATCAAAGTACTAAGTTGACAGTTAATTTGTCAAACCGACAGTAGACTCATCCAACTCCTTTGTTTGACTTTAAGAAAAACGTATTACATCGATCATTTTCAATTAGATTGTTGGATGTATTTAAAGGGATTGAGAACCTTAAATGCAACTTTAGCACTGGACCGGACGGTGTTCCATCTATGCTGTTAAAACAAAGTATTTATTCAATTTCTATGCCATTGCACTTACTTTTTGAGGCTTCTCTTAATGAAGCCAAGTTTCCTTCAGTTTGGAAACAAAGCTACATTATGCCTTTACATAAATCTGGAGCTAAGGAGGATATTACTAATTATAGAGGTATATGCATCCAGTCTGCTATTCCTAAGTTGTTTGATCAAATTGTAACTGGTCAAATACAATGGATGTGCAAAAGCATTTTAGTGGAACAGCAACATGGGTTTCGCGAGGGTCGTTCTACTCTTACAAATCTTCTTTGTTACGAAAATCTTTTGAATGCCTTTCAATCAAGAGTTCAAGTAGATTCTATTTACACAGATTTTTCAAAGGCTTTTGATCGCGTTAATCATAGTATTTTGATTGCTAAGCTTCGGGCTTTGGGTTTTCATGAATCTGTTGTTGCGTGGTTGTCTAGCTTTTTGGAAAATCGTACACAGTGTGTGAAAATTAATAACTTTTTATCACAACCAATTGTTGTTCCTTTTGGGGTTCCTCAAGGATCTCATTGTGGACCAATTATGTTTTTACTCTTTATTAATGATCTTGTTTATTCTATTAATTCTTCGTCTTATCTTTTATTTGCTGACGATCTTAAAATTTATAAAAGAATATCATCTATCGAGGACTGCATTAGTTTGCAAAATGATTTAGATTCTGTTCATTCATGGTGTCTTATTAATAACTTGTTGTTTAACGCAAATAAATGTTTTTCGATAAGCTTCAACAGAACTTTAAGTACAGTATCGTTTGACTATACTATCGATAGTAATGTTTTGGAACATGTTACACAAATAAAAGATTTGGGCGTAATTTTTGATTCAAAACTAACTTTTGTTGAGCATATAAACTATATGTGCAACCGTGCTATGAAAATGTTAGGATTTGTTTACAGAATGTCTACTGACCTATCTCCTAGCACACTCAAATTACTTTATTGCGCTTTAGTACGTTCTCATTTAGAGTACGCTCCGTCAGTGTGGTGTCCATTCTACAGCGTTCATATATGCAATATAGAACGTATTCAAAACAAATTTTTTCGTTTATTATCGTACAAATTAGGCATTTTATCCTAAAATTACGATTTTAACCTCATTGCATTGCAATATAATCTTCCGCCGCTGAAAATTCGACGCAAAAGAGCCGATTTATCATTTTTACGTGGACTAATGATGTCTGAGATTGATTGCCAAGAGCTACTAGTAACTCTTCCATTTCAAGTCCCCAACAATAATCGCCGAACCAGACAGTCTCCATTATTTAGAGAATCTATACATTCTACCAATTATGGATTTAATAATCCAATTGGTAGAATGTGTAGAATTGCAAATAGTTTCTCTAATAATGTTGATTTATTTTGTGTTTCAAAATGTAGTTTTAAGTGTCAATTAAAATGTGTTGATGAATAATTTTATATTTTGTTTTTATTTATGTATACTTTTTTCCATGCTTTTATTTTTCAATATTCTTTTATATATTTTTGTGTAACTGTAATATTGTTTGTAATTCATCGTTATTTATGTATATAATGATGTAGATGTAAATGGTTTTGTATATACCGTGAATAAAGTATTATTAAACGGTTCGCAAACAGATTTATTGAAACAGCTGACAGTTTATTTGTTAAGTTCATTTGCATAAGTCCGATAGCTCATGTCAGACAGACAGGGCCGAATCTATAAAAAAAATGGTTGATATTGGCTTATATGACATATTTATAATAGGCGACAGATATTGAATTGACAATTGAGAACTCGCAACGCACTCTGAACCTCCCAACCACCACACCGTGCTTGAACGTCGTATCTTAATTAACTCAACACTAATCAATAATAATAATAATAATAACGATAAATGGAAAGAACGGCCATTGCCGTCAAATCATCTGACCGCAACACTTTACTGCGCAAACGATACTGATCCTCCTTTCTTCCACCCCGCAGTCGACTCTCCCACTTCACAGCATGGCAATCCATTTGTGCCAAACCGGTCCATCTCGTCTTCTTGTTCCCGTGTACTTTTCTATAAATTAAACACAATTATTAATACATTTTGTCCAATTAATAAATATATATCTCTCTAGCACAAGACCAATTGTTATGCCCGAATTCTTATGATAATATCAATACATAGTATACTACCAATTACCTAATTAACACCATGCAACCTCTAGGCCTAACTGGCCAGTGTAAGCTTAACAATCTTTTGCAGTTATTGTGCTTCAACTGCCAGTGCACAGATACAGTGTTATCTACACAATCCCAAAGCCTCAGTTTCCAGTGTGTGAAATAACAATCTTTTAAAGCCCCCCAAGCATGCTATAACTATTCCTCGATGACCTTATTGCTAATGTATTTTGGTATTTTGTATTACACACTTCTACTCTCGCAGTTGATGGTTTGTTTAGATCAAGCAGTTTTTTTGTCATGTTTGACAGACTTAATGTTGACAATTTGACATATTGTTAGACAGTTTTCACAATTTTTGTAGTTTCATTTAGTTTAAGTAAAAAAATGTGACTTGTTGAAGTTTTAACAATAATTTACAAACAGTTTTTGACAAATCAAACGAATATTGACAGTTTGACATATTGTTTACTCTCATAATTATTAAATATTGTAGCATTCTGTCCAAATAATTTTAATTACATTGTTTAACAGAATATAAACATCGTTCTTGCTGAAAAAAACATTAAAAAAAAATGAATCATTTATTTAACAGTTTAAGTATAATTATATGTTGAACAAGCCAAATAAAAATGTTAACTTATCTTTACAATCGAGAGTAAAAGTATTTATCACGTTCATTATTTTGAACGTGTCATTTGTAATCCTCAAAGATTAAACAGAAAAATAAAAATTCTGTAATCATTAAAATCGTTAGCAATCAATGAAAATTGTAATAGTTAATTATGGCACGAGTTGCATAAGACAATTACTTTTAAATATGATTCAATTAAATGATGATGAATGAGGGATGATGATGTTGTTTTGAATTAATTGGCAAAAGCGTTAGGAATGCATTCGGAATAAAAGGAAAATCTGATGCAACATGCACAGTTTTAAGAGACATGGAAATCTACTTAAAGAAGGCGATAAAACAAACAGAAACAACAGTTGTAAAATATTGAAATAAATTAGTTGTGATGAAGTGCTGCGGAATGTTAATAGTAATACCATAATAAGAAATCGACCATTATACATTGGAATTGTATCTAATTCTAACATTACTTGAAATCAATTTGTTATTAATTAAGAGCAAGCAAGTCTCAATGAAAAATTCTTTCTTTCTTTTTTTTTAAGTGAAGAATGCACGCAATGCATCATACTAGTAGTAGTTGTGGCCCTCCGGGGCATCGTGAAGACTTTCAGAAACGAGTGGCAGGTTTCGTGCTAGTGGAGGGGAAATAGTGAGAGAGAGCAATAATCTACATTCCACCCCCGGGGGATGGCAGCCTCCTTCAGAGGCAAGAGTTATTCCTATCAAATTGAGACGAGCATCAACGTGGGTATATATGGATTTTATTATTAAATTAAATTTCAACAAAATAATAATTAAGTTTTAATATAATTCTCAATTCCCAAGTCGTCGGCAATTGTAACACGACTTCAACATATAAAACAGCTTTTTTGTTAGTTATTTTTTTTCTCTGTTCTCAAACAACTTAATATGCGTTTTACACTTGTCGGCGTCAGATATGAATATTTGATGAGCCATTTAATCCGGCCCAATATGGTGCTTAAAAGCAATTCCTATAAATCCGTCGTTTTTATGTGGACCCCCCTGCGTGTCCCTGAGAATTCAATATCAAAATTATTATTATAGTACGCAATTTTTATCTCTAAAAAGATATCGGTGGGTGGATGGATAGGACGGATGGATTGACTAGGGAAATTTATTATAGGAGGATGTCAACAGTGACGGAAGCTTAGGGACGGAGGAACTATAAAAAAATGCGGATGGAAATGTCGCTGTGACATTTCAGCCTGCAAAATGGATTAACATTTACAAACGATTGATTCTTTGCTTAATAAACGGTTTCTAATTAAAATCAGAATTAGCCCATTTTTGGTCAAATTATGAAAAGGTCAATCCACTCGTCCCATATATTAATAATAATCTCCCAACAAGTAATAAAGTTTCGCTATTATTATCGCGATGATTTTAAGAGCCCATTGCTCCCATTTTAATCGCATTCATCTCACGCCTCACATTTCGGTATTGACATGACTGACATTGCATTATAATATGATAATCATTTTAACAACAAACAACGAGGAAGGAAGGAGAAAATATTGAAAACTAGAAAGTAGCAATCTGGCTTGTTTGCGGATTCACGGGACGCCCCTTTGTCACGCGGTCCGCATTTTAATAAGGAAACTTTAATTAGCAAAACTGTAAGCGTTGTCGCATTGTGTTTATTGGGATTGGGAACGGTGTTTGCACTGATTGATGGACAATTATAGGTTTCGAGAACGCGTAATGCGGTGGGTGTGTTCGCACTTGCAGAAATGCAGTTTTAATGCTTGGAATAATAGGGGTGACCGTTAGATAGGATTCCGGAATGTGTACAATTATAATCCAGTAGGAATTATGAATTCTAATTAAATTATAATAATATTTTATGATTAGAAATTCCTTTTTTAGTAAGTTTAATTTGTGTTCTCAGTCTGAATTGAATCTAAATTCCAATTTTCACATTTTACGTTTAGCAATCTTTTCGACCACGATCCAGCAAGTTTAATAATAATCGCTCATATTGTTTTTATTTTAGAACAATAAACGTTATTTGCCATTTTAGGCTTATAAAAAGTATTTTCTGTGACAAAACAACGGTATTTATAATTTAATTATGTTTCACAATATCTTCAGCCACTTTCCAGTCAATTTGATTAAATTAAAATCACTAACCGCTTTACTGCTTTTTGCATTCAAAACGCATAAAAATCAGAAATTTTTCGACTTTTGAATCAAATTTTGAAAATTTCGTTTTTTTCAAGATTCTTAATTTTTATTCAAAACGCGTAATAATCAGAAATTTTTCGACTTTTGGACCAAATTTTAAAAAAATTCGATTTTTTTCAAGATTCTTAATTTTTATTCAAAACGCGTAAAAATCGGAAATTTTTCGACTTTTGGACCAAATTTTGAAAATTTCGATTTTTTTCAAGATTCTTAATTTGCACTCAAAACGCGTAAAAATCGGAAATTTTTCGACTTTTGGACCAAATTTTGAAAAATTCGATTTTTTTCAAGATTCTCAATTTTTATTCAAAACGCGTAAAAATCGGAAATTTTTCGAGTTTTGGACCAAATTTTGAAAAATTCGATTTTTTTCAGGATTCTTAATTTGCACTCAAAACGCGTAAAAATCGGAAATTTTTCGAGTTTTGGACCAAATTTTGAAAAATTCGATTTTTTTCAAGATTTTAATTTTTATTCAAAACGCGTAAAAATCGGAATTTTTTCGACTTTTGGACTAAATTTTGAAAAATTCGATTTTTTTCAAGATTCTTAATTTTTATTCAAAACGCGTAAAAATCGGAAATTTTTCGACTTTTGGACCAAATTTTGAAAATTTCGATTTTTTTCAAGATTATTAATTTGCACTCAAAACGCGTAAAAATCGGAAATTTTTCGACTTTTGGACCAAATTTTGAAAATTTCGATTTTTTTCAAGATTCCTTATTTTTATTCAAAACGCGTAAAAATCGAAAAATTTTCGACTTTTGGACCAAATTTTGAAAAATTCGATTTTTTTCAAGATTCTTAATTTTTATTCAAAACGCATAAAAATCGGAAATTTTTCGACTTTTGGACCAAATTTTGAAAAATTCGATTTTTTTCAAGATTCTTAATTTGCACTCAAAACGCGTAAAAATCGGAAATTTTTCGACTTTGGACCAAATTTTGAAAAATTCGATTTTTCTCAAGATTCTTAATTTGCACTCAAAACGCGTAAAAATCCGAAATTTTTCGACTTTTGGACCAAATTTTGAAAAATTCGATTTTTTTCAAGATTTTAATTTTTATTCAAAACGCGTAAAAATCGGAAATTTTTCGAGTTTTGGACCAAATTTTGAAAATTTCGATTTTTTTCAAGATTCTTAATTTTTATTCAAAACGCGTAATAATCGGAAATTTTTCGACTTTTGGGCCAAATTTTGAAAATTTCGATTTTTTTCAAGATTATTAATTTGCACTCAAAACGCGTAAAAATCGGAAATTTTTCGAGTTTTGGACCAAATTTTGAAAATTTCGATTTTTTTCAAGATTCTTAATTTTTATTCAAAACGCGTAAAAATCGAAAATTTTTCGACTTTTGGACCAAATTTTGAAAAATTCGATTTTTTTCAAGATTCTTAATTTTTATTCAAAACGCATAAAAATCGGAAATTTTTCGACTTTTGGACCAAATTTTGAAAAATTCGATGTTTTTCAAGATTCTTAATTTGCACTCAAAACGCGTAAAAATCGGAAATTTTTCGACTTTTGGACCAAATTTTGAAAATTTCGATTTTTTTCAAGATTATTAATTTGCACTCAAAACGCGTAAAAATCGGAAATTTTTCGACTTTTGGACCAAATTTTGAAAATTTCGTTTTTTTTCAAGATTATTAATTTGCACTCAAAACGCGTAAAAATCGGAAATTTTTCGACTTTTGGACCAAACTTTGAAAATTTCGATTTTTTTCAAGATTCTTAATTTTTATTCAAAACGCGTAAAAATCGAAAAATTTTCGACTTTTGGACCAAATTTTGAAAATTTCGTTTTTTTCAAGATTCTTAATTTGCACTCAAAACGCGTAAAAATTCGAAATTTTTCGACTTTTGGACCAAATTTTGAAAATTTCGATTTCTTTCAAGATTCTTAATTTTAATTCAAAACGCGTAAAAATCGGAAATTTTTCGACTTTTCGACCTAATTTTGAAAAATTCGATTTTTTTCAAGATTCTTAATTTGCACTCAAAACGCGTAAAAATCGGAAATTTTTCGACTTTTGCACCAAATTTTGAAAATTTCGATTTTTTTCAAGATTCTTAATTTTTATTCAAAACGCGTAAAAATCGGAAATTTTTCGACTTTTGGACCAAATTTTGAAAATTTCGATTTTTTTCAAGATTATTAATTTGCACTCAAAACGCGTAAAAATCGGAAAGTTTTCGACTTTTGGACCAAATTTTGAAAATTTCGATTTCTTTCAAGATTCTTAATTTTAATTCAAAACGCGTAAAAATCGGAAATTTTTCGACTTTTCGACCTAATTTTGAAAAATTCGATTTTTTTCAAGATTCTTAATTTGCACTCAAAACGCGTAAAAATCGGAAATTTTTCGACTTTTGCACCAAATTTTGAAAATTTCGATTTTTTTCAAGATTCTTAATTTGCACTCAAAACGCGTAAAAATCGGAAATTTTTCGACTTTTGGACCAAATTTTGAAAAATTCGATTTTTTTCAAGATTCTTAATTTGCACTCAAAACGCGTAAAAATCCGAAATTTTTCGACTTTTGGACCAAATTTAGAAAATTTCGATTTTTTTCAAGATTATTAATTTGCACTCAAAACGCGTAAAAATCGGAAATTTTTCGACTTTTGGACCAAATTTTGAAAAATTCGATTTTTTTCAAGATTCTTAATTTTTATTCAAAACGCGTAAAAATCGGAAATTTTTCGACTTTTGGACCAAATTTTAAAAATTTCGATTTTTTTCAAGATTATTAATTTGCACTCAAAACGCGTAAAAATCGGAAATTTTTCGACTTTTGGACCAAATTTTGAAAATTTCGATTTTTTTCAAGATTCTTAATTGTTATTCAAAACGCGTAAAAATCGGAAATTTTTCGACTTTTGGACCAAATTTTGAAAAATTCGATTTTTTTCAAGATTCTTAATTTTTATTCAAAACGCATAAAAATCGGAAATTTTTCGACTTTTGGACCAAATTTTGAAAAATTCGATTTTTTTCAAGATTCTTAATTTGCACTCAAAACGCGTAAAAATCGGAAATTTTTCGACTTTTGGACCAAATTTTGAAAAATTCGATTTTTTTCAAGATTCTTAATTTGCACTCAAAACGCGTAAAAATCCGAAATTTTTCGACTTTTGGACCAAATTTAGAAAATTTCGATTTTTTTCAAGATTATTAATTTGCACTCAAAACGCGTAAAAATCGGAAATTTTTCGACTTTTCGACCTAATTTTGAAAAATTCGATTTTTTTCAAGATTCTTAATTTTTATTCAAAACGCATAAAAATCGGAAATTTTTCGACTTTTGGACCAAATTTTGAAAAATTCGATTTTTTTCAAGATTCTTAATTTTTATTCAAAACGCGTCAAAATCGGAAATTTTTCGACTTTTGGACCAAATTTTAAAAATTTCGATTTTTTTCAAGATTATTAATTTGCACTCAAAACGCGTAAAAATCGAAAATTTTTCGACTTTTGGACCAAATTTTGAAAATTTCGATTTTTTTCAAGATTCTTAATTGTTATTCAAAACGCGTAAAAATCGGAAATTTTTCGACTTTTGGACCAAATTTTGAAAAATTCGATTTTTTTCAAGATTCTTAATTTTTATTCAAAACGCATAAAAATCGGAAATTTTTCGACTTTTGGACCAAATTTTGAAAAATTCGATTTTTTTCAAGATTCTTAATTTGCACTCAAAACGCGTAAAAATCGGAAATTTTTCGACTTTTGGACCAAATTTTGAAAAATTCGATTTTTTTCAAGATTCTTAATTTGCACTCAAAACGCGTAAAAATCCGAAATTTTTCGACTTTTGGACCAAATTTAGAAAATTTCGATTTTTTTCAAGATTTTGCACTCAAAACGCGTAAAAATTTTTCGACTTTTGGACCAAATTTTGAAAATTTCGATTTTTTTCAAGATTCTTAATTTGCACTCAAAACGCGTAAAAATCCGAAATTTTTCGACTTTTGGACCAAATTTTGAAAAAATCGATTTTTTTTAAGATTCTTAATTTGCACTCAAAACGCGTAAAAATCCGAAATTTTTCGACTTTTGGACCAAATTTTGAAAATTTCGATTTTTTTCAAGATTATTAATTTGCACTCAAAACGCGTAAAAATCGGAAATTTTTCGACTTTTGGACCAAATTTTGAAAATTTCGATTTTTTTCAAGATTCTTAATTTTTATTCAAAACGCGTAAAAATCGGAAATTTTTCGACTTTTGGACCAAATTTTAAAAATTTCGATTTTTTTCAAGATTATTAATTTGCACTCAAAACGCATAAAAATCGGAAATTTTTCGACTTTTGGACCAAATTTTGAAAAATTCGATTTTTTTCAAGATTATTAATTTGCACTCAAAACGCGTAAAAATCGGAAATTTTTCGACTTTTGGACCAAATTTTGAAAATTTCGATTTTTTTCAAGATTCTTAATTTTTATTCAAAACGCGTAAAAATCGGAAATTTTTCGACTTTTGGACCAAATTTTGAAAAATTCGATTTTTTTCAAGTTTCTTAATTTTATTCAAAACGCATAAAAATCGGAAATTTTTCGACTTTTGGACCAAATTTTGAAAAATTCGATTTTTTTCAAGATTCTTAATTTGCACTCAAAACGCGTAAAAATCGGAAATTTTTCGACTTTTGGACCAAATTTTGAAAATTTCGATTTTTTTCAAGACAATTAATTTGCACTCAAAACGCGTAAAAATCGGAAATTTTTCGACTTTTGGACCAAATTTTGAGAATTTCGATTTTTTTCAAGATTATTAATTGTTATTCAAAACGCGTAAAAATCGGAAATTTTTCGACTTTTGGACCAAATTTTGAAAAATTCGATTTTTTTCAAGATTCTTAATTTTTATTCAAAACGCATAAAAATCGGAAATTTTTCGACTTTTGGACCAAATTTTGAAAAATTCGATTTTTTTCAAGATTCTTAATTTTTATTCAAAACGCATAAAAATCGGAAATTTTTCGACTTTTGGACCAAATTTTGAAAAAATCGATTTTTTTTAAGATACTTAATTTGCACTCAAAACGCGTAAAAAATCCGAAATTTTTCGACTTTTGGACCAAATTTTGAAAATTTCGTTTTTTTTCAAGATTCTTAATTTGCACTCAAAACGCGTAAAAATCGGAAATTTTTCGACTTTTGGACCAAATTTTGAAAATTTCGATTTTTTTCAAGATTCTTAATTTTTATTCAAAACGCGTAAAAATCGGAAATTTTTCGACTTTTGGACCAAATTTTGAAAAATTCGATTTTTTTCAAGATTCTTAATTTGCACTCAAAACGCGTAAAAATCGGAAATTTTTCGAGTTTTGGACCAAATTTTGAAAAATTCGATTTTTTTTCAAGATTTTAATTTTTATTCAAAACGCGTAAAAATCGTAAATTTTTCGAGTTTTGGACCAAATTTTGAAAATTTCGATTTTTTTCAAGATTCTTAATTTTTATTCAAAACGCATAAAAATCGGAAATTTTTCGACTTTTCGACCAAATTTTGAAATATTCGATTTTTTTCAAGATTCTTAATTTGCACTCAAAACGCGTAAAAATCGGAATTTTTTCGAGTTTTGGACCAAATTTTGAAAAATTCGATTTTTTTCAAGATTTTAATTGTTATTCAAAACGCGTAAAAATCGTAAATTTTTCGAGTTTTGGACCAAATTTTGAAAATTTCGATTTTTTTCAAGATTCTTAATTTGCACTCAAAACGCGTAAAAATCCGAAATTTTTCGACTTTTGGACCAAATTTTGAAAATTTCGTTTTTTTTCAAGATTCTTAATTTGCACTCAAAACGCGTAAAAATCGGAAATTTTTCGACTTTTGGACCAAATTTTGAAAATTTCGATTTTTTTCAAGATTCTTAATTTTTATTCAAAACGCATAAAAATCGGAAATTTTTCGACTTTTGGACCAAATTTTGAAAAATTCGATTTTTTTCAAGATTCTTAATTTTTATTCAAAACGCGTAAAAATCGGAAATTTTTCGACTTTTGGACCAAATTTTGAAAATTTCGATTTTTTTCAAGATTATTAATTTGCACTCAAAACGCGTAAAAATCGGAAATTTTTCGACTTTTGGACCAAATTTTGAAAATTTCGATTTTTTTCAAGATTCCTTATTTTTATTCAAAACGCGTAAAAATCGAAAAATTTTCGACTTTTGGACCAAATTTTGAAAAATTCGATTTTTTTCAAGATTCTTAATTTTTATTCAAAACGCATAAAAATCGGAAATTTTTCGACTTTTGGACCAAATTTTGAAAAATTCGATTTTTTTCAAGATTCTTAATTTGCACTCAAAACGCGTAAAAATCGGAAATTTTTCGACTTTGGACCAAAGTTTGAAAAATTCGATTTTTCTCAAGATTCTTAATTTGCACTCAAAACGCGTAAAAATCCGAAATTTTTCGACTTTTGGACCAAATTTTGAAAAATTCGATTTTTTTCAAGATTTTAATTTTTATTCAAAACGCGTAAAAATCGGAAATTTTTCGACTTTTGGACCAAATTTTGAAAATTTCGTTTTTTTTCAAGATTATTAATTTGCACTCAAAACGCGTAAAAATCGGAAATTTTTCGACTTTTGGACCAAACTTTGAAAATTTCGATTTTTTTCAAGATTCTTAATTTTTATTCAAAACGCGTAAAAATCGAAAAATTTTCGACTTTTGGACCAAATTTTGAAAATTTCGTTTTTTTCAAGATTCTTAATTTGCACTCAAAACGCGTAAAAATTCGAAATTTTTCGACTTTAGGACCAAATTTTGAAAATTTCGATTTCTTTCAAGATTCTTAATTTTAATTCAAAACGCGTAAAAATCGGAAATTTTTCGACTTTTCGACCTAATTTTGAAAAATTCGATTTTTTTCAAGATTCTTAATTTGCACTCAAAACGCGTAAAAATCGGAAATTTTTCGACTTTTGCACCAAATTTTGAAAATTTCGATTTTTTTCAAGATTCTTAATTTTTATTCAAAACGCGTAAAAATCGGAAATTTTTCGACTTTTGGACCAAATTTTGAAAATTTCGATTTTTTTCAAGATTATTAATTTGCACTCAAAACGCGTAAAAATCGGAAAGTTTTCGACTTTTGGACCAAATTTTGAAAATTTCGATTTCTTTCAAGATTCTTAATTTTAATTCAAAACGCGTAAAAATCGGAAATTTTTCGACTTTTCGACCTAATTTTGAAAAATTCGATTTTTTTCAAGATTCTTAATTTGCACTCAAAACGCGTAAAAATCGGAAATTTTTCGACTTTTGCACCAAATTTTGAAAATTTCGATTTTTTTCAAGATTCTTAATTTGCACTCAACGCGTAAAAATCGGAAATTTTTCGACTTTTGGACCAAATTTTGAAAAATTCGATTTTTTTCAAGATTCTTAATTTGCACTCAAAACGCGTAAAAATCCGAAATTTTTCGACTTTTGGACCAAATTTAGAAAATTTCGATTTTTTTCAAGATTATTAATTTGCACTCAAAACGCGTAAAAATCGGAAATTTTTCGACTTTTGGACCAAATTTTGAAAAATTCGATTTTTTTCAAGATTCTTAATTTTTATTCAAAACGCGTAAAAATCGGAAATTTTTCGACTTTTGGACCAAATTTTAAAAATTTCGATTTTTTTCAAGAATATTAATTTGCACTCAAAACGCGTAAAAATCGGAAATTTTTCGACTTTTGGACCAAATTTTGAAAATTTCGATTTTTTTCAAGATTCTTAATTAGATAGATAGATAGATAGATAGTTTATTGATGTTGAAAATTAAGTACATTAATTTACACAAGTCAGGTACACAGTAATATATAATATAAAATTCTGATTAATTAAAATATAATAAAATGTAATAAAATATGATAAAATACACTTACAAAACTAATACAGAAGTTTCAGACTCAAATAAACCAGTTACGTTGTGAGCTGTAAACTCGGCTATATCAAAAATTTCTAATTTAATTAGACATTTTTTAATCACATATTTAAAAGAACTCAATGGTAAATTTTGGAGTTTTGTTGGCAATTTGTTCCAAAAGAGTGGTCCATAGTAGGCAACTCCAGTTCTTGATTTGTATATTCTGGTATACACTGGCAATAAATTATTTGCAAAACGAGTGTTATAACTACTTCTATTGGTTGCATATTCATCTTTGTTGTTTTTTACATGTAGTAAACATTCATAAATATAACTGGATGGCAACGTGAGCAATCCCAATTCTTTAAATTTTCCATTTACTTTTTCAGTATATTGTAAATTACAAATGGCACGAATAGCTCTTCTTTGCAATTTAAATATTTTATTTGCATGAGGAGAATGTCCCCATGCAAGTAAAGCGTAACAGGCAACAGCTTGAAAGACTGCAAAATATGCTGTCATCACCACACTCTGTGGAACAATTTGAGACAGAGTTCGCAGGACAAATATATTCCTTGCTAATGTTTTTGACAAAACATTTACGTGGCAGTCCCACTTCAGCGAAGAATCAATATGAACTCCTAAAAACTTCACTGAACTGGGACTAGCAAGCAAATTATGTTGTCTTAAAGAAAATACCATATGTACAGTTTTGCTTTTATTTAAATGCAGTTTGTTTGCCAAAAACCAATTATTAGCATTTTTTTCCGCTTCTTCCATGTTCCTTATCAATATATTGGAATCAAAATGCCGATTTGTTATTGTTGTATCATCAGCGTAGAGTAGTGTATTTGGAACCACATCTGTTATATCATTAACATAAATTAAAAATAAAACTGGACCCAGTACAGATCCTTGAGGAACACCACAGGTAATATGACTAACGGCTGATAAATTACCATCAAAAAAAGTCTGCTGAGATCGTCCTGTCAAATATGACTGCAGCAACGCTAAACTGTTTCCACATAGGCCATAGAAGGCAGCTTTTTTAATCAAAATGTCAAAAGGTACGCAATCAAAAGCCTTGCTAAGATCACAGAAAGTAGAACTAACATGCTGTTTTTCTTCAAGGCCCCTAACCACGTACTCAATAAAGCTATTTATGGCCATTGTAGTTGATTTATTTTTTCTAAAACCAAATTGCTTTTTATTAAAAATGTTGTTGTTTTCAAAGTATTGAAGCAACTGGGATTTTAAAAGCATTTCAAAGACCTTTGATATTATGCAGATTAGCGATATTGGTCGATAGTTATTGCAATCATCTGCCGAACCTTTTTTTAATATAGGAATGACTTTAGCAGTTTTAAAAACATCCGGGTAGTGTCCATTTAGTATACAGATGTTTAGTAGTTTAGTTAGGGGACTTGCAATAATGTTTTTGATTTGCTTTAGCATTTTAGCATTTGTATTAAAAATATCTTTACTTTTTTTGTTTTTTAGCATATGTATAGTATCTCTTACTTCTATTAGTGTAACTTCTCTGAAGTTGAAAGTAGTATTTGGTTTTGTTTTTAAATATTCCATTGGATGGTGGTTTGGCAATGGCATTGTATTTTGAATATTTTCTGCAATATGACTAAAGTACTGATTTAGGTCTTGTGAGTTTAATGTTGATTTGTTGTTTTCACAGCTTCTTATATTTCTGTGTGCATTTATTATATCCCAGGCAGCTTTGCTACAATTGTCTGCATTTTGAATATACTCAGAATTTGCTTTTATTTTGGCATTTTTAATTTCTCTATAGTATTGATATTTGTGGTTTTTATATAATTGAATGTTATTTTCGGTTGGAAACTGATTTTTAACTTGGTAAAAAAAATCTAATTGGTTTCTCATTAATTTGATATTATTATTGTACCAGTTTATTTTAATATTTCTAGCCACACTCACATTTGTCTTTTTAATAGGAAAAGATGCGTCTATTGATGTTTTTATGTTACGCATAAACTGATTTGCCTGTTCTTCGACTGTAATAGGCAAATTTAAAAAGTCCCATGTTATGTTTTCTATACAATTATAAAATTTGTATAAGCCTAATTCAGTAATTGGTTGATAACTGATAGTTTTAGTTTTATTTGAGTCAGAATCTTCTTGCTCTTTTAACATAATTTCTGTATGAATAGCAAAATGATCTGATAAACATGTATTTACTGAAATAACATTTATATATTTGGTGTTAAAATTTATAAAAATATTGTCAATACAATTCTTTTTTCGAGTCGGAAAATTTACCGTTTTATATAAGCCATAAGCGCTAAGCTCATCACATAATTGTTTTGTTCTATTGTCATTAACATTTACATTAAAAATTACGTTAAAATCGCCAGTTAACACTACATATTTATTTATAAAATCAATTTTATCTAATGCTTGGCATAAAGCCCTAATAAACATATTAAAATCGCCGCTTGGCGAACGATAAACACATAAAACATAAGTATTAACATTATTTAAAAAAACACAAGAAATTTCACAGTTTTTTTCTATTGAAAAATTGACTGCATCTATAATATTAGAATGCGGTATCAAATTATTAATTAGGATAGCAGATCCCCCACGTAAAAATTTTTTTCTTGAAAAATTGGATGCCATCGATAGGTTACTAATCATCAACATATCGCATTCTGCTTCTGTTAACCAGTGTTCATTTAAGCATATTATGTTGTAATTATTTTCTGTTTCATGCATAAGTGCTTCTATTGCATTTATCTTGTATTTTACTCCTTCAATATTTACATATAATAAATTTAAAGTTTTCTTATTACTCGCAATGTTTTTTATTTTTTGTCGAGATGATTGGCTGGTGGTTGAAAATTTTGTTTGTTGTTAAATTTTTTACCCTCATTTTTATCTTCCACAGAATTAAAATTAAAACGTCTTACTGTAATTCGTTGTGGCCAAAAATCTTGACACATAAGATCTTGCAAGAATATAAAATCTACACCCAATTTAAAAGATTTTGATTTTCCTAATGTTTTTAATTGAGTTATTTCAAATATCTCAATAGTTTCTATTTTTTCTTTGATGTAATTAGATATAGAATCTTCATTTACTGATTCAGAACAGTTTCCAATATAAAGCCATGCTCGCTTAGGCGGCGCAATGAGTTGAACTCCATCATATTTTGCTGTTCCTACGATTTTATTATTATTATTATTTTTCTTATAAACCAAATCTTCTTTTCTAGTAGGTTTCTCAATTTGTTTGGTTATTTTTTGGTTTGTTGATAAAGATGCCGCTAAATTGTTGTTAACATTCGTAGTTTTAGATGTAGATGGCACTACGTTTTTAACAATTAATATTTGTTCATCTTCAGTTGGTTTGGTTGCCTGAATTGAAGGTTGAAGATCTATGAATTCCAGGATTTCAGTTGGAATTTTATCTGCTTTATTAACATTGACAAAATTTAGCAGTTTTATTTGATTTTTGAGAATGGATATTTTATCTCTGAGTTCTTCAATAAATTCATCCTTATGTTTAATTAATGAGTTAAGATGACTGACCTTTAATGATTCCACAATTTTAATAAATTTATCTTCATTATCCTTATTTAATTCTACTGCTTCTGCTGGACTATTTATCTGTATTACATCTGTTGATCTATTTCCAGTGTCCGGTATGTTAAGATGATTAATATCTTTTGAATTAACCAGTTCATCATTTCCATTTATATAGGTTATGTTTTCCTTTTGTTTACAACAATTTATTAATCCATTGTTGTCCACGAAAAGGCCACATATCTTTAAAGCACAGTTTGCATGATAGTCCTTCTTGCAAAGATGACAAGTCACATAAATTTTCACTTTTACACTACATATATTACAAGAAACTTCAGAAGAAGATTTCTTTCTATTACTGTTACTATCACCCGCCATTGTGACATTGTTATTCAAAACGCGTAAAAATCGGAAATTTTTCGACTTTTGGACCAAATTTTGAAAAATTCGATTTTTTTCAAGATTCTTAATTTTTATTCAAAACGCATAATAATCGGAAATTTTTCGACTTTTGGACCAAATTTTGAAAAATTCGATTTTTTTCAAGATGCTTAATTTGCACTCAAAACGCGTAAAAATCGGAAATTTTTCGACTTTTGGACCAAATTTTGAAAAATTCGATTTTTTTCAAGATTCTTAATTTTTATTCAAAACGCGTAAAAATCGGAAATTTTTCGACTTTTGGACCAAATTTTGAAAATTTCGATTTTTTTCAAGATTATTAATTTGCACTCAAAACGCGTAAAAATCGGAAATTTTTCGACTTTTGGACCAAATTTTGAAAATTTCGATTTTTTTCAAGATTCCTTATTTTTATTCAAAACGCGTAAAAATCGAAAAATTTTCGACTTTTGGACCAAATTTTGAAAAATTCGATTTTTTTCAAGATTCTTAATTTTTATTCAAAACGCATAAAAATCGGAAATTTTTCGACTTTTGGACCAAATTTTGAAAAATTCGATTTTTTTCAAGATTCTTAATTTGCACCCAAAACGCGTAAAAATCGGAAATTTTTCGACTTTGGACCAAATTTTGAAAAATTCGATTTTTCTCAAGATTCTTAATTTGCACTCAAAACGCGTAAAAATCCGAAATTTTTCGACTTTTGGACCAAATTTTGAAAAATTCGATTTTTTTCAAGATTTTAATTTTTATTCAAAACGCGTAAAAATCGGAAATTTTTCGAGTTTTGGACCAAATTTTGAAAATTTCGATTTTTTTCAAGATTCTTAATTTTTATTCAAAACGCGTAATAATCGGAAATTTTTCGACTTTTGGGCCAAATTTTGAAAATTTCGATTTTTTTCAAGATTATTAATTTGCACTCAAAACGCGTAAAAATCGGAAATTTTTCGAGTTTTGGACCAAATTTTGAAAATTTCGATTTTTTTCAAGATTATTAATTTTTATTCAAAACGCGTAAAAATCGAAAATTTTTCGACTTTTGGACCAAATTTTGAAAAATTCGATTTTTTTCAAGATTCTTAATTTTTATTCAAAACGCATAAAAATCGAAAATTTTTCGACTTTTGGACCAAATTTTGAAAAATTCGATGTTTTTCAAGATTCTTAATTTGCACTCAAAACGCGTAAAAATCGGAAATTTTTCGACTTTTGGACCAAATTTTGAAAATTTCGATTTTTTTCAAGATTATTAATTTGCACTCAAAACGCGTAAAAATCGGAAATTTTTCGACTTTTGGACCAAATTTTGAAAATTTCGTTTTTTTTCAAGATTATTAATTTGCACTCAAAACGCGTAAAAATCGGAAATTTTTCGACTTTTGGACCAAACTTTGAAAATTTCGATTTTTTTCAAGATTCTTAATTTTTATTCAAAACGCGTAAAAATCGAAAAATTTTCGACTTTTGGACCAAATTTTGAAAATTTCGTTTTTTTCAAGATTCTTAATTTGCACTCAAAACGCGTAAAAATTCGAAATTTTTCGACTTTTGGACCAAATTTTGAAAATTTCGATTTCTTTCAAGATTCTTAATTTTAATTCAAAACGCGTAAAAATCGGAAATTTTTCGACTTTTCGACCTAATTTTGAAAAATTCGATTTTTTTCAAGATTCTTAATTTGCACTCAAAACGCGTAAAAATCGGAAATTTTTCGACTTTTGCACCAAATTTTGAAAATTTCGATTTTTTTTCAAGATTCTTAATTTTTATTCAAAACGCGTAAAAATCGGAAATTTTTCGACTTTTGGACCAAATTTTGAAAATTTCGATTTTTTTCAAGATTATTAATTTGCACTCAAAACGCGTAAAAATCGGAAAGTTTTCGACTTTTGGACCAAATTTTGAAAATTTCGATTTCTTTCAAGATTCTTAATTTTAATTCAAAACGCGTAAAAATCGGAAATTTTTCGACTTTTCGACCTAATTTTGAAAAATTCGATTTTTTTCAAGATTCTTAATTTGCACTCAAAACGCGTAAAAATCGGAAATTTTTCGACTTTTGCACCAAATTTTGAAAATTTCGATTTTTTTCAAGATTCTTAATTTGCACTCAAAACGCGTAAAAATCGGAAATTTTTCGACTTTTGGACCAAATTTTGAAAAATTCGATTTTTTTCAAGATTCTTAATTTGCACTCAAAACGCGTAAAAATCCGAAATTTTTCGACTTTTGGACCAAATTTAGAAAATTTCGATTTTTTTCAAGATTATTAATTTGCACTCAAAACGCGTAAAAATCGGAAATTTTTCGACTTTTGGACCAAATTTTGAAAAATTCGATTTTTTTCAAGATTCTTAATTTTTATTCAAAACGCGTAAAAATCGGAAATTTTTCGACTTTTGGACCAAATTTTAAAAATTTCGATTTTTTTCAAGATTATTAATTTGCACTCAAAACGCGTAAAAATCGGAAATTTTTCGACTTTTGGACCAAATTTTGAAAATTTCGATTTTTTTCAAGATTCTTAATTGTTATTCAAAACGCGTAAAAATCGGAAATTTTTCGACTTTTGGACCAAATTTTGAAAAATTCGATTTTTTTCAAGATTCTTAATTTTTATTCAAAACGCATAAAAATCGGAAATTTTTCGACTTTTGGACCAAATTTTGAAAAATTCGATTTTTTTCAAGATTCTTAATTTGCACTCAAAACGCGTAAAAATCGGAAATTTTTCGACTTTTGGACCAAATTTTGAAAAATTCGATTTTTTTCAAGATTCTTAATTTGCACTCAAAACGCGTAAAAATCCGAAATTTTTCGACTTTTGGACCAAATTTAGAAAATTTCGATTTTTTTCAAGATTATTAATTTGCACTCAAAACGCGTAAAAATCGGAAATTTTTCGACTTTTCGACCTAATTTTGAAAAATTCGATTTTTTTTCAAGATTCTTAATTTTTATTCAAAACGCATAAAAATCGGAAATTTTTCGACTTTTGGACCAAATTTTGAAAAATTCGATTTTTTTCAAGATTCTTAATTGTTATTCAAAACGCGTAAAAATCGGAAATTTTTCGACTTTTGGACCAAATTTTGAAAAATTCGATTTTTTTCAAGATTCTTAATTTTTATTCAAAACGCATAAAAATCGGAAATTTTTCGACTTTTGGACCAAATTTTGAAAAATTCGATTTTTTTCAAGATTCTTAATTTGCACTCAAAACGCGTAAAAATCGGAAATTTTTCGACTTTTGGACCAAATTTTGAAAAATTCGATTTTTTTCAAGATTCTTAATTTGCACTCAAAACGCGTAAAAATCCGAAATTTTTCGACTTTTGGACCAAATTTAGAAAATTTCGATTTTTTTCAAGATTTTGCACTCAAAACGCGTAAAAATTTTTCGACTTTTGGACCAAATTTTGAAAATTTCGATTTTTTTTCAAGATTCTTAATTTGCACTCAAAACGCGTAAAAATCCGAAATTTTTCGACTTTTGGACCAAATTTTGAAAAAATCGATTTTTTTTAAGATTCTTAATTTGCACTCAAAACGCGTAAAAATCCGAAATTTTTCGACTTTTGGACCAAATTTTGAAAATTTCGATTTTTTTCAAGATTATTAATTTGCACTCAAAACGCGTAAAAATCGGAAATTTTTCGACTTTTGGACCAAATTTTGAAAATTTCGATTTTTTTCAAGATTCTTAATTTTTATTCAAAACGCGTAAAAATCGGAAATTTTTCGACTTTTGGACCAAATTTTAAAAATTTCGATTTTTTTCAAGATTATTAATTTGCACTCAAAACGCATAAAAATCGGAAATTTTTCGACTTTTGGACCAAATTTTGAAAAATTCGATTTTTTTCAAGATTCTTAATTTGCACTCAAAACGCGTAAAAATCGGAAATTTTTCGACTTTTGGACCAAATTTTGAAAAATTCGATTTTTTTCAAGATTCTTAATTTTTATTCAAAACGCGTAAAAATCGGAAATTTTTCGACTTTTGGACCAAATTTTGAAAAATTCGATTTTTTTCAAGATCATTAATTTGCACTCAAAACGCGTAAAAATCGGAAATTTTTCGACTTTTGGACCAAATTTTGAAAATTTCGATTTTTCTCAAGATTATTAATTGTTATTCAAAACGCGTAAAAATCGGAAATTTTTCGACTTTTGGACCAAATTTTGAAAAATTCGATTTTTTTCAAGATTCTTAATTTTTATTCAAAACGCATAAAAATCGGAAATTTTTCGACTTTTGGACCAAATTTTGAAAAATTCGATTTTTTTCAAGATTCTTAATTTTTATTCAAAACGCATAAAAATCGGAAATTTTTCGACTTTTGGACCAAATTTTGAAAAATCGATTTTTTTTAAGATACTTAATTTGCACTCAAAACGCGTAAAAATCCGAAATTTTTCGACTTTTTGACCAAATTTTGAAAAATTTCGTTTTTTTTCAAGATTCTTAATTTGCACTCAAAACGCGTAAAAATCGGAAATTTTTCGACTTTTGGACCAAATTTTGAAAATTTCGATTTTTTTCAAGATTCTTAATTTGCACTCAAAACGCGTAAAAATCGGAAATTTTTCGACTTTTGGACCAAATTTTAAAAATTTCGATTTTTTTCAAGATTCTTAATTTTTATTCAAAACGCGTAAAAATCGGAAATTTTTCGACTTTTGGACCAAATTTTGAAAAATTCGATTTTTTTCAAGATTCTTAATTTGCACTCAAAACGCGTAAAAATCGGAAATTTTTCGAGTTTTGGACCAAATTTTGAAAAATTCGATTTTTTTCAAGATTTTAATTTTTATTCAAAACGCGTAAAAATCGTAAATTTTTCGAGTTTTGGACCAAATTTTGAAAATTTCGATTTTTTTCAAGATTCTTAATTTTTATTCAAAACGCATAAAAATCGGAAATTTTTCGACTTTTGGACCAAATTTTGAAATATTCGATTTTTTTCAAGATTCTTAATTTGCACTCAAAACGCGTAAAAATCGGAATTTTTTCGAGTTTTGGACCAAATTTTGAAAAATTCGATTTTTTTCAAGATTTTAATTGTTATTCAAAACGCGTAAAAATCGTAAATTTTTCGAGTTTTGGACCAAATTTTGAAAATTTCGATTTTTTTCAAGATTCTTAATTTGCACTCAAAACGCGTAAAAACCGGAAATTTTCGACTTTTGGACCAAATTTTGAAAATTTCGATTTTTTTCAAGATTCTTAATTTTTATTCAAAACGCGTAATAATCGGAAATTTTTCGACTTTTGGGCCAAATTTTGAAAATTTCGATTTTTTCAAGATTTTTAATTTTTATTCAAAACGCGTAAAAATCGGAAATTTTTCGAGTTTTGGACCAAATTTTGAAAAATTCGATTTTTTTCAAAATTTTAACTTTTATTCAAAACGCGTAAAAATCGGAAATTTTTCTACTTTTGGACCAAATTTTGAAAAATTCGATTTTTTTCAAGATTCTTAATTTTTATTCAAAACGCGTAAAAATCGGAAATTTTTCGACTTTCGGACCAAATTTTGAAAATTTCGATTTTTTTCAAGATTCTTAATTTTTATTCAAAACGCGTAAAAATCGGAAATTTTTCGACTTTCGGACCAAATTTTGAAAAATTCGATTTTTTTCAAGATTCTTAATTTTTATTCAAAACGCATAAAAATCGGAAATTTTTCGACTTTTGGACCAAATTTTGAAACATTCGATTTTTTTTCAAGATTCTTAATTTGCACTCAAAACGCGTAAAAATCGGAAATTTTTCGACTTTTGGACCAAATTTTGAAAAATTCGATTTTTTTCAAGATTCTTAATTTTTATTCAAAACGCATAAAAATCGGAAATTTTTTGACTTTTGGACCAAATTTTGAAAAATTCGATTTTTTTCAAGATTCTTAATTTGCACTCAAAACGCGTAAAAATCGGAAATTTTTCGACTTTTGGACCAAATTTTGAAAAATTCGATTTTTTTCAAGATTCTTAATTTGCACTCAAAACGCGTAAAAATCCGAAATTTTACGACTTTTGGACCAAATTTAGAAAAATTCGATTTTTTTCAAGATTTTAATTGTTATTCAAAACGCGTAAAAATCGTAAATTTTTCGAGTTTTGGACCAAATTTTGAAATTTCGATTTTTTCAAGATTCTTAATTTGCACTCAAAACGCGTAAAAACCGGAAATTTTTCGACTTTTGGACCAAATTTTGAAAATTTCGATTTTTTTCAAGATTCTTAATTTTTATTCAAAACGCGTAATAATCGGAAATTTTTCGACTTTTGGGCCAAATTTTGAAAATTTTGATTTTTTCAAGATTTTTAATTTTTATTCAAAACGCGTAAAAATCGGAAATTTTTCGAGTTTTGGACCAAATTTTGAAAAATTCGATTTTTTTCAAAATTTTAACTTTTATTCAAAACGCGTAAAAATCGGAAATTTTTCTACTTTTGGACCAAATTTTGAAAAATTCGATTTTTTTCAAGATTCTTAATTTTTATTCAAAACGCGTAAAAATCGGAAATTTTTCGACTTTCGGACCAAATTTTGAAAATTTCGATTTTTTTCAAGATTCTTAATTTTTATTCAAAACGCGTAAAAATCGGAAATTTTTCGACTTTCGGACCAAATTTTGAAAAATTCGATTTTTTTCAAGATTCTTAATTTTTATTCAAAACGCGTAAAAATCGGAAATTTTTCGACTTTCGGACCAAATTTTGAAAAATTCGATTTTTTTCAAGATTCTTAATTTTTATTCAAAACGCATAAAAATCGGAAATTTTTCGACTTTTGGACCAAATTTTGAAACATTCGATTTTTTTTCAAGATTCTTAATTTGCACTCAAAACGCGTAAAAATCGGAAATTTTTCGACTTTTGGACCAAATTTTGAAAAATTCGATTTTTTTCAAGATTCTTAATTTTTATTCAAAACGCATAAAAATCGGAAATTTTTTGACTTTTGGACCAAATTTTGAAAAATTCGATTTTTTTCAAGATTCTTAATTTGCACTCAAAACGCGTAAAAATCGGAAATTTTTCGACTTTTGGACCAAATTTTGAAAAATTCGATTTTTTTCAAGATTCTTAATTTGCACTCAAAACGCGTAAAAATCCGAAATTTTACGACTTTTGGACCAAATTTAGAAAAATTCGATTTTTTTCAAGATTTTTAATTGTTATTCAAAACGCGTAAAAATCGTAAATTTTTCGAGTTTTGGACCAAATTTTGAAAATTTCGATTTTTTTCAAGATTCTTAATTTGCACTCAAAACGCGTAAAAACCGGAAATTTTTCGACTTTTGGACCAAATTTTGAAAATTTCGATTTTTTTCAAGATTCTTAATTTTTATTCAAAACGCGTAATAATCGGAAATTTTTCGACTTTTGGGCCAAATTTTGAAAATTTCGATTTTTTCAAGATTTTTAATTTTTATTCAAAACGCGTAAAAATCGGAAATTTTTCGAGTTTTGGACCAAATTTTGAAAAATTCGATTTTTTTCAAAATTTTAACTTTTATTCAAAACGCGTAAAAATCGGAAATTTTTCTACTTTTGGACCAAATTTTGAAAAATTCGATTTTTTTCAAGATTCTTAATTTTTATTCAAAACGCGTAAAAATCGGAAATTTTTCGACTTTCGGACCAAATTTTGAAAATTTCGATTTTTTTCAAGATTCTTAATTTTTATTCAAAACGCATAAAAATCGGAAATTTTTTGACTTTTGGACCAAATTTTGAAAAATTCGATTTTTTTCAAGATTCTTAATTTGCACTCAAAACGCGTAAAAATCGGAAATTTTTCGACTTTTGGACCAAATTTTGAAAAATTCGATTTTTTTCAAGATTCTTAATTTGCACTCAAAACGCGTAAAAATCCGAAATTTTACGACTTTTGGACCAAATTTAGAAAAATTCGATTTTTTTCAAGATTTTAATTGTTATTCAAAACGCGTAAAAATCGTAAATTTTTCGAGTTTTGGACCAAATTTTGAAAATTTCGATTTTTTTCAAGATTCTTAATTTGCACTCAAAACGCGTAAAAACCGGAAATTTTTCGACTTTTGGACCAAATTTTGAAAATTTCGATTTTTTTCAAGATTCTTAATTTTTATTCAAAACGCGTAATAATCGGAAATTTTTTCGACTTTTGGGCCAAATTTTGAAAATTTTGATTTTTTCAAGATTTTTAATTTTTATTCAAAACGCGTAAAAATCGGAAATTTTTTCGAGTTTTGGACCAAATTTTGAAAAATTCGATTTTTTTCAAAATTTTAACTTTTATTCAAAACGCGTAAAAATCGGAAATTTTTCTACTTTTGGACCAAATTTTGAAAAATTCGATTTTTTTCAAGATTCTTAATTTTTATTCAAAACGCGTAAAAATCGGAAATTTTTCGACTTTCGGACCAAATTTTGAAAATTTCGATTTTTTTCAAGATTCTTAATTTTTATTCAAAACGCGTAAAAATCGGAAATTTTTCGACTTTCGGACCAAATTTTGAAAAATTCGATTTTTTTCAAGATTCTTAATTTTTATTCAAAACGCGTAAAAATCGGAAATTTTTCGACTTTCGGACCAAATTTTGAAAAATTCGATTTTTTTCAAGATTCTTAATTTTTATTCAAAACGCATAAAAATCGGAAATTTTTCGACTTTTGGACCAAATTTTGAAACATTCGATTTTTTTTCAAGATTCTTAATTTGCACTCAAAACGCGTAAAAATCGGAAATTTTTCGACTTTTGGACCAAATTTTGAAAAATTCGATTTTTTTCAAGATTCTTAATTTTTATTCAAAACGCATAAAAATCGGAAATTTTTTGACTTTTGGACCAAATTTTGAAAAATTCGATTTTTTTCAAGATTCTTAATTTGCACTCAAAACGCGTAAAAATCGGAAATTTTTCGACTTTTGGACCAAATTTTGAAAAATTCGATTTTTTTTCAAGATTCTTAATTTGCACTCAAAACGCGTAAAAATCCGAAATTTTACGACTTTTGGACCAAATTTAGAAAAATTCGATTTTTTCAAGATTTTAATTGTTATTCAAAACGCGTAAAAATCGTAAATTTTTCGAGTTTTGGACCAAATTTTGAAAATTTCGATTTTTTTCAAGATTCTTAATTTGCACTCAAAACGCGTAAAAACCGGAAATTTTTCGACTTTTGGACCAAATTTTGAAAATTTCGATTTTTTTCAAGATTCTTAATTTTTATTCAAAACGCGTAATAATCGGAAATTTTTCGACTTTTGGGCCAAATTTTGAAAATTTCGATTTTTTCAAGATTTTTAATTTTTATTCAAAACGCGTAAAAATCGGAAATTTTTCGAGTTTTGGACCAAATTTTGAAAAATTCGATTTTTTTCAAAATTTTAACTTTTATTCAAAACGCGTAAAAATCGGAAATTTTTCTACTTTTGGACCAAATTTTGAAAAATTCGATTTTTTCAAGATTCTTAATTTTTATTCAAAACGCGTAAAAATCGGAAATTTTTCGACTTTCGGACCAAATTTTGAAAATTTCGATTTTTTTCAAGATTCTTAATTTTTATTCAAAACGCGTAAAAATCGGAAATTTTTCGACTTTCGGACCAAATTTTGAAAAATTCGATTTTTTTCAAGATTCTTAATTTTTATTCAAAACGCATAAAAATCGGAAATTTTTCGACTTTTGGACCAAATTTTGAAACATTCGATTTTTTTTCAAGATTCTTAATTTGCACTCAAAACGCGTAAAAATCGGAAATTTTTCGACTTTTGGACCAAATTTTGAAAAATTCGATTTTTTTCAAGATTCTTAATTTTTATTCAAAACGCATAAAAATCGGAAATTTTTCGACTTTTGGACCAAATTTTGAAAAATTCGATTTTTTTCAAGATTCTTAATTTGCACTCAAAACGCGTAAAAATCGGAAATTTTTCGACTTTTGGACCAAATTTTGAAAAATTCGATTTTTTTCAAGATTCTTAATTTGCACTCAAAACGCGTAAAAATCCGAAATTTTTCGACTTTTGGACCAAATTTAGAAAATTTCGATTTTTTTCAAGATTATTAATTTGCACTCAAAACGCGTAAAAATCGGAGATTTTTCGACTTTTGGACCAAATTTTGAAAATTTCGATTTTTTTCAAGATTATTAATTTGCACTCAAAACGCGTAAAAATCGGAGATTTTTCGACTTTTGGACCAAATTTTGAAAATTTCGATTTTTTTCAAGATTATTAATTTGCACTCAAAACGCGTAAAAATCGGAAATTTTTCGACTTTTGGACCAAATTTTGAAAATTTCGATTTTTTTCAAGATTCTTAATTTGCACTCAAAACGCGTAAAAATCCGAAATTTTTCGACTTTTGGACCAAATTTTGAAAAAATCGATTTTTTTTAAGATTCTTAATTTGCACTCAAAACGCGTAAAAATCCGAAATTTTTCGACTTTTGGACCAAATTTTGAAAATTTCGATTTTTTTCAAGATTATTAATTTGCACTCAAAACGCGTAAAAATCGGAAATTTTTCGACTTTTGGACCAAATTTTGAAAATTTCGATTTTTTTCAAGATTCTTAATTTTTATTCAAAACGCATAAAAATCGGAAATTTTTCGACTTTTGGACCAAATTTTGAAAAATTCGATTTTTTTCAAGATTCTTAATTTGCACTCAAAACGCGTAAAAATCGGAAATTTTTCGACTTTTGGACCAAATTTTGAAAATTTCGATTTTTTCAAGATTCTTAATTTTTATTCAAAACGCATAAAAATCGGAAATTTTTCGACTTTTGGACCAAATTTTGAAAAATTCGATTTTTTTCAAGATTTTAATTTTTATTCAAAACGCGTAAAAATCGGAAATTTTTCGAGTTTTGGACCAAATTTTGAAAATTTCGATTTTTTTCAAGATTCTTAATTTTTATTCAAAACGCGTAATAATCGGAAATTTTTCGACTTTTGGGCCAAATTTTGAAAATTTCGATTTTTTTCAAGATTATTAATTTGCACTCAAAACGCGTAAAAATCGGAAATTTTTCGAGTTTTGGACCAAATTTTGAAAATTTCGATTTTTTTCAAGATTCTTAATTTTTATTCAAAACGCGTAAAAATCGAAAATTTTTCGACTTTTGGACCAAATTTTGAAAAATTCGATTTTTTTCAAGATTCTTAATTTTTATTCAAAACGCATAAAAATCGGAAATTTTTCGACTTTTGGACCAAATTTTGAAAATTCGATGTTTTTCAAGATTCTTAATTTGCACTCAAAACGCGTAAAAATCGGAAATTTTTCGACTTTTGGACCAAATTTTGAAAATTTCGATTTTTTTCAAGATTCTTAATTTTTATTCAAAACGCGTAATAATCGGAAATTTTTCGACTTTTGGGCCAAATTTTGAAAATTTCGATTTTTTCAAGATTTTTAATTTTTATTCAAAACGCGTAAAAATCGGAAATTTTTCGACTTTTGGACCAAATTTTGAAAAATTCGATTTTTTTCAAGATTCTTAATTTGCACTCAAAACGCGTAAAAATCCGAAATTTATCGACTTTTGGACCAAATTTAGAAAATTTCGATTTTTTTCAAGATTATTAATTTGCACTCAAAACGCGTAAAAATCGGAAATTTTTCGACTTTTGGACCAAATTTTGAAAAATTCGATTTTTTTCAAGATTCTTAATTTTTATTCAAAACGCGTAAAAATCGGAAATTTTTCGACTTTTGGACCAAATTTTGAAAAATTCGATTTTTTTCAAGATTCTTAATTTGCACCCAAAACGCGTAAAAATCGGAAATTTTTCGGCTTTTGGACCAAATTTTAAAAATTTCGATTTTTTTCAAGATTCTTAATTTTTATTCAAAACGCGTAAAAATCGGAAATTTTTCGACTTTTGGACCAAATTTTGAAAAATTCGATTTTTTTCAAGATTCTTAATTTGCACTCAAAACGCGTAAAAATCGGAAATTTTTCGACTTTTGGACCAAATTTAGAAAATTTCGATTTTTTCAAGATTATTAATTTGCACTCAAAACGCGTAAAAATCGGAAATTTTTCGACTTTTGGACCAAATTTTAAAAATTTCGATTTTTTTCAAGATTTTTAATTTTTATTCAAAACGCGTAAAAATCGGAAATTTTTTCGATTTTTGGACCAAATTTTGAAAAATTCGATTTTTTCAAGATTCTTAATTTTTATTCAAAACGCGTAAAAATCGGAAATTTTTCGAGTTTTGGACCAAATTTTGAAAAATTCGATTTTTTCAAGATTCTTAATTTTTATTCAAAACGCGTAAAAATCGGAAATTTTTCGACTTTTGGACCAAATTTTGAAAAATTTGATTTTTTTCAAGATTCTTAATTTTTATTCAAAACGCGTAAAAATCGGAAATTTTTCGAGTTTTGGACCAAATTTTGAAAAATTCGATTTTTTCAAGATTCTTAATTTTTATTCAAAACGCGTAAAAATCGGAAATTTTTCGACTTTTGGACCAAATTTTGAAAAATTCGATTTTTTTCAAGATTCTTAATTTGCACTCAAAACGCGTAAAAATCGGAAATTTTTCGACTTTTGGACCAAATTTTGAAAATTTCGATTTTTTTCAAGATTATTAATTTGCACTCAAAACGCGTAAAAATCGGAAATTTTTCGACTTTTGGACCAAATTTTGAAAATTTCGATTTTTTCAAGATTCTTAATTTTTATTCAAAACTCGTAAAAATCGGAAATTTTTCGACTTTTGGACCAAATTTTGAAAAATTCGATTTTTTTCAAGATTCTTAATTTGCACTCAAAACGCGTAAAAATCCGAAATTTTTCGACTTTTGGACCAAATTTAGAAAATTTCGATTTTTTTCAAGATTATTAATTTGCACTCAAAACGCGTAAAAATCGGAAATTTTTCGACTTTTGGACCAAATTTTGAAAATTTCGATTTTTTTCAAGATTCTTAATTTTTATTCAAAACGCGTAAAAATCGGAAATTTTTCGACTTTTGGACCAAATTTTGGAAAAATTCGTTTTTTTCAAGATTCTTAATTTGCACTCAAAACGCCGTAAAAATCCGAAATTTTTCGACTTTTGGACCAAATTTTGAAAATTTCGATTTTTTTCAAGATTATTAATTTGCACTCAAAACGCGTAAAAATCGGAAATTTTTCGACTTTTGGACCAAATTTTGAAAAATTCGATTTTTTTCAAGATTCTTAATTTTTATTCAAAACGCGTAAAAATCGGAAATTTTTCGACTTTCGGACCAAATTTTGAAAATTTCGATTTTTTTCAAGATTCTTAATTTTTATTCAAAACGCGTAAAAATCGGAAATTTTTCGACTTTCGGACCAAATTTTGAAAAATTCGATTTTTTTCAAGATTCTTAATTTTTATTCAAAACGCGTAAAAATCGGAAATTTTTCGACTTTCGGACCAAATTTTGAAAAATTCGATTTTTTTCAAGATTCTTAATTTTTATTCAAAACGCATAAAAATCGGAAATTTTTCGACTTTTGGACCAAATTTTGAAACATTCGATTTTTTTTCAAGATTCTTAATTTGCACTCAAAACGCGTAAAAATCGGAAATTTTTCGACTTTTGGACCAAATTTTGAAAAATTCGATTTTTTTCAAGATTCTTAATTTTTATTCAAAACGCATAAAAATCGGAAATTTTTTGACTTTTGGACCAAATTTTGAAAAATTCGATTTTTTTCAAGATTCTTAATTTGCACTCAAAACGCGTAAAAATCGGAAATTTTTCGACTTTTGGACCAAATTTTGAAAAATTCGATTTTTTTCAAGATTCTTAATTTGCACTCAAAACGCGTAAAAATCCGAAATTTTACGACTTTTGGACCAAATTTAGAAAAATTCGATTTTTTTCAAGATTTTAATTGTTATTCAAAACGCGTAAAAATCGTAAATTTTTCGAGTTTTGGACCAAATTTTGAAAATTTCGATTTTTTTCAAGATTCTTAATTTGCACTCAAAACGCGTAAAAACCGGAAATTTTTCGACTTTTGGACCAAATTTTGAAAATTTCGATTTTTTTCAAGATTCTTAATTTTTATTCAAAACGCGTAATAATCGGAAATTTTTCGACTTTTGGGCCAAATTTTGAAAATTTCGATTTTTTCAAGATTTTTAATTTTTATTCAAAACGCGTAAAAATCGGAAATTTTTCGAGTTTTGGACCAAATTTTGAAAAATTCGATTTTTTTCAAAATTTTAACTTTTATTCAAAACGCGTAAAAATCGGAAATTTTTCTACTTTTGGACCAAATTTTGAAAAATTCGATTTTTTCAAGATTCTTAATTTTTATTCAAAACGCGTAAAAATCGGAAATTTTTCGACTTTCGGACCAAATTTTGAAAATTTCGATTTTTTTCAAGATTCTTAATTTTTATTCAAAACGCGTAAAAATCGGAAATTTTTCGACTTTCGGACCAAATTTTGAAAAATTCGATTTTTTTCAAGATTCTTAATTTTTATTCAAAACGCATAAAAATCGGAAATTTTTCGACTTTTGGACCAAATTTTGAAACATTCGATTTTTTTTTCAAGATTCTTAATTTGCACTCAAAACGCGTAAAAATCGGAAATTTTTCGACTTTTGGACCAAATTTTGAAAAATTCGATTTTTTTCAAGATTCTTAATTTTTATTCAAAACGCATAAAAATCGGAAATTTTTCGACTTTTGGACCAAATTTTGAAAAATTCGATTTTTTTCAAGATTCTTAATTTGCACTCAAAACGCGTAAAAATCGGAAATTTTTCGACTTTTGGACCAAATTTTGAAAAATTCGATTTTTTTCAAGATTCTTAATTTGCACTCAAAACGCGTAAAAATCCGAAATTTTTCGACTTTTGGACCAAATTTAGAAAATTTCGATTTTTTTCAAGATTATTAATTTGCACTCAAAACGCGTAAAAATCGGAGATTTTTCGACTTTTGGACCAAATTTTGAAAATTTCGATTTTTTTCAAGATTATTAATTTGCACTCAAAACGCGTAAAAATCGGAGATTTTTCGACTTTTGGACCAAATTTTGAAAATTTCGATTTTTTTCAAGATTATTAATTTGCACTCAAAACGCGTAAAAATCGGAAATTTTTCGACTTTTGGACCAAATTTTGAAAATTTCGATTTTTTTCAAGATTCTTAATTTGCACTCAAAACGCGTAAAAATCCGAAATTTTTCGACTTTTGGACCAAATTTTGAAAAAATCGATTTTTTTTAAGATTCTTAATTTGCACTCAAAACGCGTAAAAATCCGAAATTTTTCGACTTTTGGACCAAATTTTGAAAATTTCGATTTTTTTCAAGATTATTAATTTGCACTCAAAACGCGTAAAAATCGGAAATTTTTCGACTTTTGGACCAAATTTTGAAAATTTCGATTTTTTTCAAGATTCTTAATTTTTATTCAAAACGCATAAAAATCGGAAATTTTTCGACTTTTGGACCAAATTTTGAAAAATTCGATTTTTTTCAAGATTCTTAATTTGCACTCAAAACGCGTAAAAATCGGAAATTTTTCGACTTTTGGACCAAATTTTGAAAATTTCGATTTTTTTCAAGATTCTTAATTTTTATTCAAAACGCATAAAAATCGGAAATTTTTCGACTTTTGGACCAAATTTTGAAAAATTCGATTTTTTTCAAGATTTTAATTTTTATTCAAAACGCGTAAAAATCGGAAATTTTTCGAGTTTTGGACCAAATTTTGAAAATTTCGATTTTTTTCAAGATTCTTAATTTTTATTCAAAACGCGTAATAATCGGAAATTTTTCGACTTTTGGGCCAAATTTTGAAAATTTCGATTTTTTTCAAGATTATTAATTTGCACTCAAAACGCGTAAAAATCGGAAATTTTTCGAGTTTTGGACCAAATTTTGAAAATTTCGATTTTTTTCAAGATTCTTAATTTTTATTCAAAACGCGTAAAAATCGAAAATTTTTCGACTTTTGGACCAAATTTTGAAAAATTCGATTTTTTCAAGATTCTTAATTTTTATTCAAAACGCATAAAAATCGGAAATTTTTCGACTTTTGGACCAAATTTTGAAAAATTCGATGTTTTTCAAGATTCTTAATTTGCACTCAAAACGCGTAAAAATCGGAAATTTTTCGACTTTTGGACCAAATTTTGAAAATTTCGATTTTTTTCAAGATTCTTAATTTTTATTCAAAACGCGTAATAATCGGAAATTTTTCGACTTTTGGGCCAAATTTTGAAAATTTCGATTTTTTCAAGATTTTTAATTTTTATTCAAAACGCGTAAAAATCGGAAATTTTTCGAGTTTTGGACCAAATTTTGAAAAATTCGATTTTTTTCAAAATTTTAACTTTTATTCAAAACGCGTAAAAATCGGAAATTTTTCTACTTTTGGACCAAATTTTGAAAAATTCGATTTTTTTCAAGATTCTTAATTTTTATTCAAAACGCGTAAAAATCGGAAATTTTTCGACTTTCGGACCAAATTTTGAAAAATTCGATTTTTTTCAAGATTCTTAATTTTTATTCAAAACGCATAAAAATCGGAAATTTTTCGACTTTTGGACCAAATTTTGAAACATTCGATTTTTTTTTTCAAGATTCTTAATTTGCACTCAAAACGCGTAAAAATCGGAAATTTTTCGACTTTTGGACCAAATTTTGAAAAATTCGATTTTTTTCAAGATTCTTAATTTGCACTCAAAACGCGTAAAAATCGGAAATTTTTCGACTTTTGGACCAAATTTTGAAAAATTCGATTTTTTTCAAGATTCTTAATTTGCACTCAAAACGCGTAAAAATCCGAAATTTTACGACTTTTGGACCAAATTTAGAAAATTTCGATTTTTTTCAAGATTATTAATTTGCACTCAAAACGCGTAAAAATCGGAAATTTTTCGACTTTTGGACCAAATTTTGAAAAATTCGATTTTTTTCAAGATTCTTAATTTTTATTCAAAACGCATAAAAATCGGAAATTTTTCGACTTTTGGACCAAATTTTGAAAAATTCGATTTTTTTCAAGATTCTTAATTTGCACTCAAAACGCGTAAAAATCCGAAATTTTTCGACTTTTGGACCAAATTTAGAAAATTTCGATTTTTTTCAAGATTATTAATTTGCACTCAAAACGCGTAAAAATCGGAGATTTTTCGACTTTTGGACCAAATTTTGAAAATTTCGATTTTTTTCAAGATTCTTAATTTTTATTCAAAACGCGTAAAAATCGGAAATTTTTCGACTTTTGGACCAAATTTTGAACATTTCGATTTTTTTCAAGATTATTAATTTGCACTCAAAACGCGTAAAAATCGGAAATTTTTCGACTTTTGGACCAAATTTTGAAAATTTCGATTTTTTTCAAGATTCTTAATTTGCACTCAAAACGCGTAAAAATCCGAAATTTTTCGACTTTTGGACCAAATTTTGAAAAAATCGATTTTTTTTAAGATTCTTAATTTGCACTCAAAACGCGTAAAAATCCGAAATTTTTCGACTTTTGGTCCAAATTTTGAAAATTTCGATTTTTTTCAAGATTATTAATTTGCACTCAAAACGCGTAAAAATCGGAAATTTTTCGACTTTTGGACCAAATTTTGAAAATTTCGATTTTTTTCAAGATTCTTAATTTTTATTCAAAACGCATAAAAATCGGAAATTTTTCGACTTTTGGACCAAATTTTGAAAAATTCGATTTTTTTTAAGATTCTTAATTTGCACTCAAAACGCGTAAAAATCGGAAATTTTTCGACTTTTGGACCAAATTTTGAAAATTTCGATTTTTTTCAAGATTCTTAATTTTTATTCAAAACGCATAAAAATCGGAAATTTTTCGACTTTTGGACCAAATTTTGAAAATTTCGATTTTTTTCAAGATTCTTAATTTTTATTCAAAACGCATAAAAATCGGAAATTTTTCGACTTTTGGACCAAATTTTGAAAAATTCGATTTTTTTCAAGATTCTTAATTTGCACTCAAAACGCGTAAAAAATCGGAAATTTTTCGACTTTTGGACCAAATTTTGAAAATTTCGATTTTTTTCAAGATTCTTAATTTTTATTCAAAACGCATAAAAATCGGAAATTTTTCGACTTTTGGACCAAATTTTGAAAAATTCGATTTTTTTCAAGATTTTAATTTTTATTCAAAACGCGTAAAAATCGGAAATTTTTCGAGTTTTGGACCAAATTTTGAAAATTTCGATTTTTTTCAAGATTCTTAATTTTATTCAAAACGCGTAATAATCGGAAATTTTTCGACTTTTGGGCCAAATTTTGAAAATTTCGATTTTTTTTCAAGATTATTAATTTGCACTCAAAACGCGTAAAAATCGGAAATTTTTCGAGTTTTGGACCAAATTTTGAAAATTTCGATTTTTTTCAAGATTCTTAATTTTTATTCAAAACGCGTAAAAATCGAAAATTTTTCGACTTTTGGACCAAATTTTGAAAAATTCGATTTTTTTCAAGATTCTTAATTTTTATTCAAAACGCATAAAAATCGGAAATTTTTCGACTTTTGGACCAAATTTTGAAAAATTCGATGTTTTTCAAGATTCTTAATTTGCACTCAAAACGCGTAAAAATCGGAAATTTTTCGACTTTTGGACCAAACTTTGAAAATTTCGATTTTTTTCAAGATTATTAATTTGCACTCAAAACGCGTAAAAATCGGAAATTTTTCGACTTTTGGACCAAATTTTGAAAATTTCGTTTTTTTTCAAGATTATTAATTTGCACTCAAACGCGTAAAAATCGGAAATTTTTCGACTTTTGGACCAAACTTTGAAAATTTCGATTTTTTTCAAGATTCTTAATTTTTATTCAAAACGCGTAAAAATCGAAAAATTTTCGACTTTTGGACCAAATTTTGAAAATTTCGTTTTTTTCAAGATTCTTAATTTGCACTCAAAACGCGTAAAAATTCGAAATTTTTCGACTTTTGGACCAAATTTTGAAAATTTCGATTTCTTTCAAGATTCTTAATTTTAATTCAAAACGCGTAAAAATCGGAAATTTTTCGACTTTTCGACCTAATTTTGAAAAATTCGATTTTTTTCAAGATTCTTAATTTGCACTCAAAACGCGTAAAAATCGGAAATTTTTCGACTTTTGCACCAAATTTTGAAAAATTCGATTTTTTTCAAGATTCTTAATTTTTATTCAAAACGCATAAAAATCGGAAATTTTTTGACTTTTGGACCAAATTTTGAAAAATTCGATTTTTTTCAAGATTCTTAATTTGCACTCAAAACGCGTAAAAATCGGAAATTTTTCGACTTTTGGACCAAATTTTGAAAAATTCGATTTTTTTCAAGATTCTTAATTTGCACTCAAAACGCGTAAAAATCCGAAATTTTACGACTTTTGGACCAAATTTAGAAAAATTCGATTTTTTTCAAGATTTTAATTGTTATTCAAAACGCGTAAAAATCGTAAATTTTTCGAGTTTTGGACCAAATTTTGAAAATTTCGATTTTTTTCAAGATTCTTAATTTGCACTCAAAACGCGTAAAAACCGGAAATTTTTCGACTTTTGGACCAAATTTTGAAAATTTCGATTTTTTTCAAGATTCTTAATTTTTATTCAAAACGCGTAATAATCGGAAATTTTTCGACTTTTGGGCCAAATTTTGAAAATTTCGATTTTTTCAAGATTTTTAATTTTTATTCAAAACGCGTAAAAATCGGAAATTTTTCGAGTTTTGGACCAAATTTTGAAAAATTCGATTTTTTTCAAAATTTTAACTTTTATTCAAAACGCGTAAAAATCGGAAATTTTTCTACTTTTGGACCAAATTTTGAAAAATTCGATTTTTTTCAAGATTCTTAATTTTTATTCAAAACGCGTAAAAATCGGAAATTTTTCGACTTTCGGACCAAATTTTGAAAATTTCGATTTTTTTCAAGATTCTTAATTTTTATTCAAAACGCGTAAAAATCGGAAATTTTTCGACTTTCGGACCAAATTTTGAAAAATTCGATTTTTTTCAAGATTCTTAATTTTTATTCAAAACGCATAAAAATCGGAAATTTTTCGACTTTTGGACCAAATTTTGAAACATTCGATTTTTTTTCAAGATTCTTAATTTGCACTCAAAACGCGTAAAAATCGGAAATTTTTCGACTTTTGGACCAAATTTTGAAAAATTCGATTTTTTTCAAGATTCTTAATTTGCACTCAAAACGCGTAAAAATCGGAAATTTTTCGACTTTTGGACCAAATTTTGAAAAATTCGATTTTTTTCAAGATTCTTAATTTGCACTCAAAACGCGTAAAAATCCGAAATTTTACGACTTTTGGACCAAATTTAGAAAATTTCGATTTTTTTCAAGATTATTAATTTGCACTCAAAACGCGTAAAAATCGGAAATTTTTCGACTTTTGGACCAAATTTTGAAAAATTCGATTTTTTTCAAGATTCTTAATTTTTATTCAAAACGCATAAAAATCGGAAATTTTTCGACTTTTGGACCAAATTTTGAAAAATTCGATTTTTTTCAAGATTCTTAATTTGCACTCAAAACGCGTAAAAATCCGAAATTTTTCGACTTTTGGACCAAATTTAGAAAATTTCGATTTTTTTCAAGATTATTAATTTGCACTCAAAACGCGTAAAAATCGGAGATTTTTCGACTTTTGGACCAAATTTTGAAAATTTCGATTTTTTTCAAGATTCTTAATTTTTATTCAAAACGCGTAAAAATCGGAAATTTTTCGACTTTTGGACCAAATTTTGAAAATTTCGATTTTTTTCAAGATTATTAATTTGCACTCAAAACGCGTAAAAATCGGAAATTTTTCGACTTTTGGACCAAATTTTGAAAATTTCGATTTTTTTCAAGATTCTTAATTTGCACTCAAAACGCGTAAAAATCCGAAATTTTTCGACTTTTGGACCAAATTTTGAAAAAATCGATTTTTTTTAAGATTCTTAATTTGCACTCAAAACGCGTAAAAATCCGAAATTTTTCGACTTTTGGTCCAAATTTTGAAAATTTCGATTTTTTTCAAGATTATTAATTTGCACTCAAAACGCGTAAAAATCGGAAATTTTTCGACTTTTGGACCAAATTTTGAAAATTTCGATTTTTTTCAAGATTCTTAATTTTTATTCAAAACGCATAAAAATCGGAAATTTTTCGACTTTTGGACCAAATTTTGAAAAATTCGATTTTTTTTAAGATTCTTAATTTGCACTCAAAACGCGTAAAAATCGGAAATTTTTCGACTTTTGGACCAAATTTTGAAAATTTCGATTTTTTCAAGATTCTTAATTTTTATTCAAAACGCATAAAAATCGGAAATTTTTCGACTTTTGGACCAAATTTTGAAAATTTCGATTTTTTTCAAGATTCTTAATTTTTATTCAAAACGCATAAAAATCGGAAATTTTTCGACTTTTGGACCAAATTTTGAAAAATTCGATTTTTTTCAAGATTCTTAATTTTTATTCAAAACGCATAAAAATCGGAAATTTTTCAACTTTTGGACCAAATTTTGAAAAATTCGATTTTTTTCAAGATTCTTAATTTGCACTCAAAACGCGTAAAAATCGGAAATTTTTCGACTTTTGGACCAAATTTTGAACAATTCGATTTTTTTCAAGATTCTTAATTTTTATTCAAAACGCGTAAAAATCGGAAATTTTTCGACTTTTGGACCAAATTTTGAAAATTTCGATTTTTTTCAAGATTATTAATTTGCACTCAAAACGCGTAAAAATCGGAAATTTTTCGACTTTTGGACCAAATTTTGAAAATTTCGATTTTTTTCAAGATTCTTAATTTGCACTCAAACGCGTAAAAATCGGAAATTTTTCGACTTTTGGACCAAATTTTGAAAAATTCGATTTTTTTCAAGATTCTTAATTTGCACTCAAAACGCGTAAAAATCCGAAATTTTACGACTTTTGGACCAAATTTAGAAAATTTCGATTTTTTTCAAGATTATTAATTTGCACTCAAAACGCGTAAAAATCGGAAATTTTTCGACTTTTGGACCAAATTTTGAAAATTTCGATTTTTTTCAAGATTCTTAATTTTTATTCAAAACGCATAAAAATCGGAAATTTTTCGACTTTTGGACCAAATTTTGAAAAAGTCGATTTTTTTCAAGATTCTTAATTTGCACTCAAAACGCGTAAAAATCGGAAATTTTTCGACTTTTGGACCAAATTTTGAAAATTTCGATTTTTTTCAAGATTCTTAATTTTTATTCAAAACGCATAAAAATCGGAAATTTTTCGACTTTGACCAAGTTTTGAAAAATTCGATTTTTTTCAAGATTCTTAATTTTTATTCAAAACGCATAAAAATCGGAAATTTTTCGACTTTTGGACCAAATTTTGAAAAATTCGATTTTTTTCAAGATTCTTAATTTGCACTCAAAACGCGTAAAATCGGAAATTTTTCGACTTTTGGACCAAATTTTGAAAATTTCGATTTTTTTCAAGATTATTAATTGTTATTCAAAACGCGTAAAAATCGGAAATTTTTCGACTTTTGGACCAAATTTTGAAAAATTCGATTTTTTTCAAGATTCTTAATTTTTATTCAAAACGCATAAAAATCGGAAATTTTTCGACTTTTGGACCAAATTTTGAAAAAATCGATTTTTTTTAAGATTCTTAATTTGCACTCAAAACGCGTAAAAATCCGAAATTTTTCGACTTTTGGACCAAATTTTGAAAATTTCGTTTTTTTTCAAGATTCTTAATTTGCACTCAAAACGCGTAAAAATCGGAAATTTTTCGACTTTTGGACCAAATTTTGATAATTTCGATTTTTTTCAAGATTCTTAATTTTTATTCAAAACGCGTAAAAATCGGAAATTTTTCGACATTTGGACCAAATTTTGAAAAATTCGATTTTTTTCAAGATTCTTAATTTTTATTCAAATCGCATAAAAATCGGAAATTTTTCGACTTTTGGACCAAATTTTGAAAAATTCGATTTTTTCAAGATTCTTAATTTGCACTCAAAACGCGTAAAAATCCGAAATTTTTCGACTTTTGGACCAATTTTGAAAATTTCGTTTTTTTTCAAGATTCTTAATTTACACTCAAAACGCGTAAAAATCCGAAATTTGTCGACTTTTGGACCAAATTTTGAAAATTTCGATTTCTTTCAAGATTCTTAATTTTTATTCAAAACGCTAAAAATCGGAAATTTTTCGACTTTTGGACCAAATTTTGAAAAATTCGATTTTTTTCAAGATTCTTAATTTGCACTCAAAACGCGTAAAAATCGGAAATTTTTCGACTTTTGGACCAAATTTTGAAAAATTCGATTTTTTTCAAGATTCTTAATTTTTATTCAAAACGCGTAAAAATCGGAAATTTTTCGACTTTTGGACCAAATTTTGAAAAATTCGATTTTTTTCAAGATTTTAATTTTTATTCAAAACGCGTAAAAATCGGAAATTTTTCGAGTTTTGGACCAAATTTTGAAAATTTCGATTTTTTTTCAAGATTCTTAATTTGCACTCAAAACGTGTAA